>VWZS01008918.1:1190892-1338219 GCA_013397075.1 Rhabdornis inornatus
CCCGCCCGGCAGCAGTGAGGGGGGAGCGCTCCCCGCCGCCCGCTCCGCCCTGCCCGCCCCGCCGGGACCGCGGGCGAGCGGCTCCCCCCGGGCGAGGGCAGCGCCGGGGCTCCCCCGGGCCCCGACCCTCAGCGGCCCTGGCGGAGGCCGGGATCCCCCTGGAGATGGCTGGGCACGGGGACGGAGTTAATGTGCTTGTTTCACACACCTGTACGGGGAAACAATGGAGCCGTACAGGGCCAATGGCCATAAACCGAAACACGAGAAGTTTCACCTCAACAAGAAGGAGAACTTCTTCACGTTGAGGGTGTCAGAGCATTGGAACAGGCTGCCCACGGAGGTCATGGAATCTCCCTGTCTGGAGACATTCCAAACCCTCCAGGACATGTTCCTGTGTCACCTGCTCCGGGTGACCCTGCTTTGGCAGGGAGGTTGGATAAGGTGATCTCCAGATGTCCCTTCCAACCCTAAAAATTCTGGGATTCTGTGAAACCAGTTCACCCTATCAAAGTTTTGTCCTGAGACATTTGCCAGCTGAGTGGATCCTCCCTGTGGCCTCCTCAGCAGCTGTTTGTGTACCAATGCTTTCTCCACAGAAAATTACTGGCTATTCCAAAGGATTTAATGAGCCTTCAGGATGTGTTCATCCTCCCCCTCCTGTCCCCAGATCACTCCGTGCAAGTGGGAGCATCAGTCCAGGCTGCCAGGAGGGATCAGGAGTCTCAAGCTCATGGAGTCCCTCCTGGTTCACAGGCTCTCCTTTTCTCACAAATTCACTGTAGCAACACTCAGCCTTTAACGCAGCAGTCACAGCCTCCAAGGCGACACAGCACAGGTGCCATGTCTCCATAAAGGGGATGTGTTTTTGGCCAGGACAGCCAGCTCCATGCCACACTGAGTGATACTGGTCCCAGCTCCCTCTGTCATCTAAACAAGTACTTTATTCCTCCCTGAAGTTTCAGATTCCCACGACCTTCTTCATACTTCAGGTAAGCAGCTCTAACTATACCCGACATGATTCATTTCTGGCTTTAACCAGACTGAGACCCGCTCAAGGTATTTAAAAAGAGTAAAAATTGTTGTACATGAAGTACCTTTGCCATCGAGCAGAAAAGCTCTAAAATAACAAAAGTCCACAGAACAGACTAACCCTGGAAGAGCAGAGACCTTCCTCCTTGCTCACTTCCAAGACTTGGGGCAGGGGGGCTGGGTGGGAGCTCATGGGGAGAACAAGGGGCACTTACAGACAGCTGCAGACAACTCTTATTCTCTCCGTTTTGCTCTGTGGGAAAAGCATGAACATTTGTGCTGGAAAAAAAATCATTGCTCCTAGAACTGGTGCAAAGTCACTTCCTTTCCTTTGTGGTTAAGGTTGGTGGCTCAGATGCAAAAATGGACAATACTTGATTCAGAAAACAGAAATTTCAAAAAAATGTATTGATGTTGGATGGTCTTTTTGAACATTTCTGCTCTTGAGGTCTGTTACATGACTGTTTATGTCTTGCAGGAGAGTGGTTTCACTAAGCCAAAAAGTCCCTTTACCTCAGAAAAATCAATTTTGACGACACTGAGAGAAATCTGAGTACTAGAAAGAGAAAAACAAAAAAGGAGGGAAAAGCATTCTGTTGAAAGGACAAGATGAGAAATGAAAGTGCTGAAACATAAATTAGTATATTCTCATGGGTTATGCAAACCATCTGGCTTTAAAAGCTAGTAGTGGGAACAAGGAAAAAGGTCATCAGAATTAGCAGAGAACTGCAAAACAACTGAAGGTAAGAAAGCAGCAAATGGCAGGCACAGTGAGAGAACAAGTTGTACGTCAAAATACAAAATAGAAGTGATATTACTGAGAATCGGTGCAGCTCTGCAAGGAATGATTTGCATAGTTCCTGTGAATTTATGATCAAATACTATGCAGATTTTGAAAGGAAATTAAAATTCACATAGCCACTCTGTGCAGAGGATTAGCAAAATAACAACATTTGTTCAAAAGCATTTGAAGCAATGTGGAAAATCAGGACAAGAAAGGGCATTCATCCAGGACTGGAAGAAATCCTTGAATACACAAGTTCAGTAAAGACAGGAGTCAGGTGTCAAGGAACGAGTAAAGAGTCAATCAGTAGGTGAATTAGGCATTTGGAGATAACTCAAGCAGCAATTCTTGGGACTGGGAAGTGCAAGGCATTCCCTGCCTCGCTGTATTCTACAGTTTTGTAGTAGGCTTCACCTAACAAAGATACACAGATCTGTCTTAAAGCCCCAGGAGCAGACAGATTGAAGTAATGGGTATTAGGTATAATGAATTTTGTTAATGAAGTGTAAAAACTGCAAGGCTTGAGTCTGTGTGCAGATTAGATGAAAGACAGTATCACAGTGTAAATAACATGTTATATGCAGCTTCCTTGCTGGTTCACAGTCATTTTATCAAGACAATTATCAGTGCCAAGGTTTTCAATAGTTCATATAATAAGTTAAGCATCCATGTTTAGGTCTACCAACCTTGTGAGGTTGTTTTGATTGTGGTTTTTCTTATCATGTTTTCAATAAGTTTCTGAACTGTGGAAAAAGAAATCCTAAAGTGTGCAAGTTATTTGTTAAAATTTCTAGAAAGTCTAGAGAAATTACTCCATTCCTGAAGTTAGGGGTGTTGTGGGGCTCAAACAGAACTGTACGACTAGATAATTTTGAAAAACGGTATCAGCAAATTATTTCTGTAAGGGCATATTTAAATCATTTTGGCAAGGGATTCTAAAGATATTGAATGGTGGATGAGAGGGTAGAATATCAGCTCTCCCTTGCTAATGTGTCTGGAGGTGAGTGTGAGGCTTCATCAAAAAGTGACATTGGAAATTAACTGAAAAATTCAGCCCGGTGAATAACATACTGAGGTTTAGCATGTCCTTAATTGCTGGAGCTAAGTCTTTTTATGATGCCCATTTTGATGTGAAAAACATGCTAGGCAAAGTAAAAGGAGAGCTGGATAATCTGTATGATTTTATGCATGTGAAAGATTTACATCCTTATCCATGGCAACCACAGCTGAACAGGAGTTTTTCAAGGGAACACTTTTCTGTTTGAAAATGCTGTGTTGTCTGACTAAGGTTTTTCCTGAGAAATATACATGTTTTAATAAAAAACCACTAGTAAGGGCTAGAAAAAAGATCCAGAAGGGGCCAGAAATGATCCCAGGGTGGCTAATTAGCCCAGTAGCCAGGACACCTGTGTGGCCTGGTATTTTAAAGGTTCAAATTTTTACTCTAGTTGATTCAAAGACATGACGTAACCACTGGATATTTAGGTCAGCCTCTCTCAATTTCCCTGGGCCATTCAAGATTACATTAAAAGCAAATGGCCCTGCTAGAAAACACCTTGTAGGTAGTAGTTTAGCATGAGAGAAGTGAGAAGATCAATATAGGATTTATTTTGTTGATTTATTACTGTTTAGAATGAAATACTAGGAGTAGTGAATTAATCAGCTGGGAATTGAGTTGATGGTGAATTTTTTTAGAGATGCAAGAACAAAAAGTGCCAAAATTACACAAACCAGACATTATTGGGTGTAAAAAAGAGACACATGATTCAGTTAAAGGACAACGTTGCCAGAGAATAAGTTAGGCATAAAGATACAAAAGGGAAAATACTCTTGTATCAATTTGTAAATAATTGTGATATAAATAAAATGTAGTAAACAGAATTTAAATAATACAGGATAGTTAGAGGCTGAGTATTAGAACTTACAACACAAAGGTAGCATCTGAGTTTTACTGTGTACTTAGTTACTGAGGTCATGTTTGAAAGCCTTTGCAGGTCTGTTTTTTAATTACAAATGGGAATTATATTTATAAGCATAGGTACACCTTTGTGATTGTTTAAATTGTATATTTTTACTGGACAGAGGTGCATGTTTCATCTAAGGATCACGGAGCTACTTGTCAGTTTATCCAACTATAAAGAAAATCCTGAACAAAAGGTCAGTTCCAGCTATGCTAAATACACTCTACCTGCACAGACAAACAAGCCCTTAGAGAAAAGAGAAGCATTAAAATTACCTTCTTCATTTTCTCTCTTCCTCTCATCCCCCTGTCCCCTCCACTCCCCCCTTCCCAAATCAAGACTTCTGATCACGTTAATTGCAGATCATTTGTCCTGCTAATGGGCCCAAAATCCACAGGGAACAATACCTATCAGGCAGTTTATCTCAGATTCAGTAACCTAGATATCTTGGCAGAGCTTTAAGATTTATTGGGGGGTTAAGGATGAAAGAAGAGAGGAGGAGATAGAGAGGTTTGTCCTATATCCATGCCCAGAAAAGACAGAATTTATACTGTTTTATTTCCATGTTCTGGCTTGAGAGGATGTAGGTAAAATATTCAAAGCCTGTAGATGTATCTACAGACACTGAGGGAGATTTTAAAGGCTCTGATACACGTAACCTTCAGCACACCTTTCTGAGGGCAGAAAGAGCTGCTTGAGCAGCAGTGAGCCTCCTGCATCTTGTGTGTGATTTGAGGACTTCTTTCACAAGACTTTGAAAAATGAGGCCACAAAAACCATCTCTAGAGCTACATCTTGGAGGCCCTTGGTATTAAAAACTATCAAGAAAGTTTAATAGAAATTTTGTACTATGCACTTAACCAGTAGCTTCTTTTACTCATGTATGTTGAAAAAGTACAGATGTGGTTATATAGCTTTGTGTATTTGATCCTTTCAGTATGAGAAAATGTATAACTTATTCCATGTACACATTTTTTTTAAAATAGAATTTAAATAGCAAATATTTTAAAGCAATTAAGAAGAAAGAACTTTACAATAGTTATAAACAATATGTCTAAAAAACCATCCACTGCCTGAGACAATAAGAGTGTTTAAAGCATGAAAAGCTCTACAGAAGCCTGGATTACTGAGACCTAATGCCATAACACTCTCTCCACAGCAGTACAAATTTCACTTAAATTTCAGTTCAGTGGTTGTTTTCTGAATTTGGGGACAAAGGAATAGAAAGTTCCTAAAGGGAAAAGTCTTTAACTGGTGTGAAAATATATAGTCCAAGGTCATATCGGCAGTGATTGTGGTCTTTTTCAATTGTTGAATAATTCATAGTGTGACTAAAAGTACTTGAAAGGATTTTGGCATTTGATACAGAAATTACCGATTTTCAGTATTTTTTATTTAATGTCTATAAAACCAGCAAAGCCTTAGAAATTTTTTAATTAATTAATACTGAATATAGTTTAGCATGAAAATAAATATTTGCAGAGTCTAGAAGATATCAGACTGCTTGATGGGAGATAGTGATATGATTAACTTTATCAATATCATAGCAATTCTGTTATATCTAAGAATGATGTTGGCTGGCTGTTTTTAGCTATTTTAAAGCTTCTTTTCTTGTTTGCAAAATTGTATTAGAAATGTCTTTGCCCTGGTGCACACTAGAAGTTTTATTCTAGATATTTCAGCATCACTGAGGAACAGGAGTTCAATACAGAGCCAGAAGGAAAAATCCTAGAGAACTGTGCAAGTGCATGACTGATGAAGTTTAAAAAGATAAAAAAAAAATGTAGGTTGATTTTAGTTATGACTGTTAAGATGTGAGCCAGTCTTTTATTCCCTGTGCTGTAACTGAATGATAATGGTTTTTATGTGTTTCTGGAAAGGAGCCTAAAGTGGAATGTTCAAGGCCTAAGAGATGAAATGCAGCTAGAGAAAATTACCAGTGAGAATAGCAAGAGATGTGACTTACATTAACTGAAGACCTAAACATCTTTGTATATGAGTGCTCAGGGCTGACTTCCAAGGCTGTAAGAAGCCTTGGTACCAGACCAGCCACTTTGGTGTGCATGTGTGAGGAAAATTTCCATAATCTCTCCTGCTGGTTTGCTAGGGATGCTGGAGAGAGCAGCTTCTGTTAATGTAGGCATTTGCAGGTCTGGATTGAACCCAAATTCATTTAAGACTCATCTAAAATTCTAGCTGACTTGTTCAAATACCACTTATGGTGATTCCTACAGGAAACAGGTTGCTGAAGCTGCATTTGGTGTGAAGTTGTTGGAAGAGACGGCAAAGGTGGAGTGAAGCAAGTAACAATGTGTGGATGTCCAGAACCTGTGAAGAACAGCCCCCGGTGGCTCAGGGGCTACAGTAACTGATGAATCCAATTCTGAGGCCATTCTGACATCTTTATATGTGGTGTCAAGCTATAAAAGGGAATTTGGGCTTCCCTGGGAGACGGATGGCCTCTGTGAGAACAAGCATAGGTGGCTGAGGTGCTCTAGAGCTGGTCCTTTTTGACTGAGAAAGGCTGTATTTCCTGCTAATACCCACTGTCACCTCAGTTCAGCACATGCTGAATTGTGACTTGCCTGTTTTGTAGTCAAGAGACAGATTTCAAAACAAAACCACCTGAATTTCTGCTGGTTTTCATGGGCATTTAGAGGCCTCAGCACAGCTTAAAAACTTGCTGTCTGAGGACATAATGATGGGATGTCCAAGTGAAAGGATTAGACAATTGTAATGTTTTTCGATAATAGGTTCTTTTTCTTCAAAACCATATTGAAACCCTTAGGTGTGCAATGAATAATTAGATTCAGTTACCATTGATCAAAATTGATTTGAAATGTCAATAGGGAGACAATTTTTAAAATTAATTAGGTTCTTCTAATGGAAGAGAGTTCAAAAACAGTTTAAAAATTCTATTTTCATCCAGCTTTGCTAATCTGTAAGACTTGATACTTGGTGAATGGATTTTACAACGAGTCCCCTGGGATACCCACTCCTCTTGTGCTCAATTAAAGGATGAATGAGATTACTGCACTTTTTCATTCTGAAAGAATTGGCCTGTAGTTGATTGAAGTGGTTATGTGTCCCCCACTCGCTCTACCTGACTTGGTTCCAGTGCTGAGCACCTACAGCTGGAGATGGGTGCCTTGAGGCAACAAGTGTTATAATCTGACAAACAGAAAAAAATCCATGGAAATTTTTTACCTTAGTGTCACTGTGCATTTTTAAGATGGTGATAAACAAACCTCCAGGGAGCTGGAAAGAGACATGAATCAGTGTGAAATTCTGGCACTGCAGTGAGCAGTGCCATAGTAACGCCACTGCAGAAGGAGCTGGGTATGAACAGCAGGCAGCAGGCTCAGTGTGGAGACGTGTGCTGAACCACAAGGAGATAAAAGCACTGACCATTTGCTGTATCATGAACAGCAAGGGGTTTGCATGATCCACAGAGCAGGTACAGGGAACAGTTTGTGTGGAATGAGTGAGTTCTCTTAATGTGATTGGAGATGTGTCATTTGACACATAATCACAGGAGAGATTTAAGCTGTGCACGTCTTCATTATGATATCACTTGACTTTTGAGTGCTTGACTTTTCAGCTCTAATAACACTCTTAAATCATGTATCTATGTGTTTCAAAGAATCATAGAATTTTTAAGGTTGGAAAAGACTTCCAAGATCACAGAATCCAACTGTTAACCCAACAACCTTGTGTTTGCCACAAAACCATATTCCCAAGTGACACATCTTTTGAACACCTTCAGGGATGGTGATTTCATCCCTTCCCTGGGCAACCTATTCTAATGCTTGACCATGCTTTCAGTGAAGAAATTGATCCTAATATCCAATCTAAACCTCACCTGTCACAGCTCGAGGCCATTCCTCTCATCCTGAAAACATATGGATCTTGTTTCACAAAGCACAAAGTGCAGATTCTTGCATTTTTCAGCCCCTTGCTGTGCTGGTGGGACAGCAAACTGTCAAAAAGTCACCTATGCTCTTCTTCATTATTTTCTCCAGCATCTCTCACGTTGGCTACCTGTTACTGGAGGTAACTGCCTTGGGAGTAAGCTCATCCTCTTTGTTCTATCCAGGAAACATTGTCCTGCTTACTGTAAAACACAGAACCCAGAGGTTAGAATTGCTATAGCTGCTGTGTGTCTATAAGCTTGGAGCATCCTTGAGGATATTTTCCTCCTGCTACATTGTAAAGGAAATGGAGAATTGACCAATATGTTTGATAGCAACTCAGAATGGAGCAGGAGCTACTGAGCTCAGATCCTTTTCACTGCAGTTTTATAACAATGCTTATTCACATGGGTTATTTTGAATAGCTAAAAATGGATTAAAAGTAAAGTAAGCACATAATTTCTAGTTAAAAAAACTAGAAAGTCTTGCTGAAAGCATTCTGATAGATTACAAGACTGCTTGGGCCATTGACTATGATGTGTTTCTTTTAAAGGAAGGTCACTTTTTCAGGGTATGCTGTGATCAGGAAAAAGAAAGATAGGGAAAGTTCATGGTAATGATATCTGGGGAGAGAAACATTGTTTGGACTACACTGAAATTACATTATGTGTCTCTGCAAGTACAAGATTCTGTTGAGAACAATCATGGGTTTTGGAGAAAGTATTAAAAGTTGAATAACAGAAAAGATAATGCTCTTTTTCTGTTCTGAATCACTACTTTAAAAGCGTTCCTTTTCTGGTGTTCCAATCAAAATCCAAACAAAAACACCTACTTTGCTTCTCAAGGGAATCTCTCTTCTAGGCTGGGCATTTCCCATGAGCTTTCCTGCTCTGTACAACAGAGCTTCTACTGTGCATGATGAAGAGGAACACAAACAGATGAACAAGGTTCTTGCTCTGAGGTGTGTGATGGATACTTAATATTCTATAATTTCATCTCCTAGATTGCCAATGAAAAAAGGAAAATCATGCTGAAAAAATGGTAAAGGCACAAAATTATACTGGCAACAATTAGATTAAACACAATTAGAAAAAAATACCAAGAGAAAAAATAAACTTTTAACTGTCATTTTCTTTCATTAGCAGATGAATAAAATTAGAGATAGAACTGTACTAAACTGGAACTGCCACAGGAAGCTTGAGAGCCAAGAGGACGGAGATGGTCGTCACAAATAGGTTTATGAAAAAAAAATCTTTGCTTTCTTCTCACCATAATTACAAAAAAACAAAGAAAGAAACCTCCCAACCAACAAAAAAAAATTGGAAAAATGGTTCCATCTATTTTGTTCCACAAAGTCAGTTTATTTCCAGAGTAAAAAGCATCACACGTGTTCAGATGTGCTAATTGCCCAGGAGAGTCTCTCATCAGATAGAGCAGAGTGCTTTCTAATATTAGATCACACTGAAACAGGCCTGCTTTTAAGCATTCAATCAATGCATCATGATCCACTGATAAATTAAAAACTGTAGGCTAGGTTCCCTGATCTCTATGTGCTACTCAGGCAGTTTAAGGCTCTGTGATCTCAACTGGGAAGATAAGAATCCCCCGGAGGCTGGCTGACCTGTGATGGATGGCTTAGGAGCCAAAGTTTGCTGTCAATTCCAGTGTAGACCGAATCAGGGAACCAGGCGGCTGTAATCAGATCCCTTTATCTCTTTCTTGCATCAAACAGTTCTCAATTTCATTGCAGATAGACTATTTTTATATCCTTTTTGAGCCCTAGCATAACATTAACTTTTAAAATTCTGACAATAGGAGACACCTACAAAAAGGAAAAAATCTGATCTGGAAGATGGTAAACCCACCTTTAACTTCTTTCATTTAAAAATCAGATTCTTGCGACACAGAGTGCACCATGCAGTGTCAATCTCAGACATTTTTGCTACTATCCTCAACTGAGTTTGAATATAGGTTGTTGTAGTCATTGCACATTTCCCAGCAGCTCTTGTACACAAGGCAAACTCATCTGCTGTGCCCAGTGACCAGCTCAGGCACTGGCAAACAAGTGTTTTACCCATCATGAGGAGCAGACCCATGAAAACCACTGTCCTGCAGACCAAGAGAGCAGCCCATGAGACAGAAAAGTAACGTTACTTTTCTGGGGACAGAAAAGTAACAATTTTTGTCAGGAAGGATAATCCCCTTTAATAAAGGTCCACTTTTAAATACAGAACAAGCCTTAGAATTCTCTTTGTGCAGAACGGAGAAAATGCTGAGAGTAAAAACCTTTTCTTTATCCTGTGTATTGGTAGTGTCCACCATAGAGGATGGTGCAAGAAAGGACACAATTTTTGGCAGTGTGATCAGTAAAAGGAACCTATCCAGTCAAAGGAGCTTTTCCTTCAATGCAGGACAGTCACACTGTCCTTAAATAGCCAGAACTAGAGCACGAAGTAGAATTACTTTGTTTTGTGTTTTGTTTTGTTTCACTTTGTTTTGTTTCTAAGTACTGTCCTAGGCTGGTCTAATTGAATTTGTAGGCTCTTACAGATGCTGTATTTTTCGTTTAGAGGCTGTTCTGAGAAAATAAAGTTGCAAACACCTATTTTTAATAATCATGGCAAGATTTCAGAAAGGTCTGTGCACGAAGCCTGAATTTCTTGCTAAGAAGTTTGTGCTCAGGCAGTGGGTAAGTAAGGATGTTCACAATAGGAAACAACAACAACAAAAAAAAGCCAAATCAATATTCTTTATTCAGATAGATGCTGAGCTAACACAAACTGTTTATCTAAGTGTTTAATAATTACCCCTAAAGGCAAGAAGCACACGCCATTGGACGTTGAAAAGAACTCTAAAGGAGGCTGGGCTGGCTCTATCCTCTATGTCCTTTGATGTGGGCATGGAGTCACACAGGATTCACATACCTCTCCAGCAAGAACTGCTAAAATGTACCTCCTTAAAACGTAAGGCTTTACAGCAGAGCATCTGCTATTGCAGCATAATAAAAATGTATTAACCCAAGACAAGGATTTATTGTAGGTGTAGTAAGATGGGTAAGGAACCAACTGAACAGAAGAGGGAACTAGATTAGGCTGAAAATTACTAATGATGTTTTGGTACAGCATCTTATTTAATATTTTCATTAATGACAGCATAAAAAATAAGCATAAACTAATGAAGTTTGAACATATATTCGAAACTGGGACAAGCTGACAGATTATAAAACAAAATACTAGAATTTTACACAGGAAGAATCCAGTAAAGTGACATCTTAAGTAATATAAGCACCATGAGATAAACAATTGTCAAGTCATGTGTTTGAGAACCAAGTTATCTTGCTAAGAAAAAGGTGGTTCTCTGGTTAAAAAGAATGACACAAGACAAAAAGACTGGTAACAGCTTCTGGTTACTAGAGTAATGAGCAGGAACAAAATAAAAGTAACAGAACTCCTACTGCCACACTGTTTTCAAACAGTGGTGACAGATACCACAGAGAATGAAATATCCTCAGTGCCACAGCCCATCATTTCTGCAACTTTGCTAGAACCATGATGTGGAACTGGAGAGAGACAAAGGACTCTGATTAGAGAAGAGCCAGAACACATCTATGCTGAACACCCTAACCAAATGAAAAGCCCCCAGAGACTGCTGAGTAAATGAAAGCCACAGCACTGCTGGAAGCCTGGGGCTGTGCCTCAGGTCATGCTCAGACAAGCAGCCACACAGAGCCCAGGATCGAGAATTCTTATCCAGAGCAGATTAGGCAGGACCTGTGCCTATTTGCAGGGGCTTAATAAACCTGCAGAACTGCTGGCCTCCTGTGGAAAGTTCTGCAGCTGTTCCTGAACGCTGCCCTTGGCCAGCTGCCTGTCATGGTGCCAGTACTCAGCCACGCTCTTCTTTCAGACATGGGCAGCTACCACAACAGGGAATCCTGGCTCAGGCACGGCTGGACTCTTCAGTGGCCTTGGTTTGCAAGACACTGGAGCAGATCAGAAAAGAATATGGGAAGTTCACTGCTGCGTGTTGTGGTTTCACATCACAGTCATTCAAGACACATACATACATCAAGTACCCCTCACTAAGCATCTTTCAAGTAAGGTGAAAGATTTTGTCAAAATTAGTCTGATTTCCTTCTGAAAATCAGACGACCTCAGAACACTTGAGAGAAGCAGCACACGGGAGTTTAAATATAAAGTGACTTGCAGCTCTCACAGAGTAACCAGCAGGTGCAAGGTGGATTTCTTTAACTTCCCTGGTATTCTGAAGTTTTGTGTGCTTGGATCCATAGCTGAAGACATTTATTTGCTAAGGAAGAAGCTTGAGAATTTCTCCTGGCTTTTCCTTAGCTCACAAGTTGAAGCTGTGATAGGTGGCAGATGCTGGGCTTTGTTTCCCATCCTGAGAACAAAGCAAATTAATGTTGTCATTACAAAAAGGGCCCAAGTCCTTACAAACAACGTTGATTACTGAAAATAGTTCAAAGTTATTGCTTTCTTTAGTCTCACTGATCCTGAATGCATATGCACAAAGGGAAGAGCTCCAGCCATGGCACTCACAGGTACAACTGTGACCAGAATGGTTCTTCTCTGGGCAGCTCTTCATCACCAGCACCGGCCAGTGCCAGTTGCCCAAAGGAGTGTCATAGACTGGTGTTTTCTTGCTTATATTTCAAGCAATTTTATTAATCAAAGTCAGGTTCAACATCTTCAAAAAGCTGAACAGATCTCAAAGGGTCAGTCTCAAGATTAAGGGAAGTTTTCAAACCTACCCAAAGAACGACACCTCTTCCCCAACAGCACTTTTGATTAATAAGATGAAACAAATCTGTTTTACAGGTTCACAAAAGAAAGCAGCTTAAGAAACATCCTATTTATTTGTATCTTCCAAACAGAAGGAGAATGCAGATTTAAATTCTTGCAAGGCTGAAGTTTGCAATGAGAACAGCAAGTGAAACATAGTACTCCTCCAATATTCTTGTGAAATTTGCCACAAAGGCCTAAGGAGAAAGCCCAGACATACATTGGCTCAAGGAATCCCAACACCATTATTTGTGTTGCAGAAAGCCAATGTTTTTTTCAAGGCAGAGCTTGGCATGACACAGTTTAGTAGAGCCAGACTAGAAACTGAGCTGAAATATGTTCACCAGCTGCAGGACTAACAGAAAATTATTCCAAACCTCTTAAGAACCCCTTGAGTACCAGCAACCAGGAAGACAAAGGTTTATCTTCAAATTTTTTACCCTTCCTAGCAGTATCACTTCTCAGTTCTTCAAAGGAAATCAACATATTTCTGATGTTGATGGAATGACCTTTATTTCTTTCAGGCACAGGGCTACTGCATCTGTACCATGAATTCCATGAAAAAAAGCAAAATTATACACCGAGGAAAAACAAGGCAGTAAATTTGGATTATTTTCTAATCTAATGATATGAGCAAATACTGAGAGACAGAAAAAATAAACTTATTTACATATTCATTGAGTAATTTGTATAATCAGAAGATTTAAAAGGTCATTACCAGAACACCTGCCTGTTAACAGATGTAGAAGAATGAAGGCCAAAGAACACAGTTTTTATAAAGATGTTGATAGATGAACAGTTGGCAAATCTGCAGCTACCTGCTGGGGCAGCATTAGTTCCTTTGGTCAGCCTATTGTTGTGGATGAGGTGAATCTGGAACACATAAATCCATGCACACACTGACTATCCTGTTGCAAAGCTTGCCAGTTGTTTATTAAGAACTGCATTGTTTTTAAATATCAACATTCCAGCTAAAACAGCTTTTATCCAGTAGGGAAGTTTTATGTACCAAGGTCAAGTATCTGTCTGATGTTTGCACTGACAGCAGATATTGAAAGAAACTTTACAGTCTCTTAGCACAGAAAGAAAACCAGCAGAATAGATGTTTGTTTAGACAGATGGGAGGTACAGCTTTTGCACAAATCTTAATCAAGAATGAAGAGCCTGTCTCACTTTAGCCCAATTGGTTAACTTCAGTGTCAGTGCCAGTCAATAACATTGGAGACTCAATAGCCATTTGCACAGGCCCACCCTGAGAATCACTGCACTGGACTGTAAATAACCAAGTGCTACATGTCCAAGTCTCCAGGCCTAAGCTGGAGGATGTGACTTTGGTCTGTGGCTGAATAATTTTCTGGAGATTCCTATTAAATCTCCTAAACCAGACAAAACTAAAGCATCAGGAGCTGTGGTTCTGGCTGAGATAAATTCTTTCACAGTAGCTGATATAGGGCTGTATTTTGGGTTTGTGCTAGAGACAGTGCTGATAACACAGGGATGTCTCAGCTATTGCTGAGCAGGGCTTATACAGCATCATGGCCTCTCTGCTTCTCACCTCACTCCTAAGGAGGCTGGGAGTGCACCAGGAATGTGGACAGGGGAGCCTAAGTGACCAAAGAGATATCTGACACCATATGGCAGCATTCTCAGCAATAAACTGGGGGAGAGGCTGTGGGAAGGGCACTGCCCAGGGACTGGCTGGGTCGTTTCATTTCCCTCTCCTTTTATCTCTTTTTCTCACAATTTGAAAAAGTACTATTATTTTTTCTTAATTATTCAACTGTTTCTTTTTGACTTGTACCCTTTGAGTCCTGCCCCCATGTCTGAATGGGTGGAAGTGGTGAGGGAGCAGCTGAGTGGTGCTTGGCTGCTGGCTGAGCTTGAACCACGTAATGAGCTCAGACAGGTAATTTACATTACAGGTATCTCCATTAAGGCAAAATAACATTGTGCAATCAGCATTCTATTACTCTTGGGAGGACATCTGGTTGCATGAAGAAAATTAAATAAGTGGCTTAGATGCCTGCAATACCTGCATCATTACTACTAACTTATCAAAATAGTTATAATTTTTAAAAATAGCTAAATATAAAACAATTTATATATTACTCAAGTCTATGTTTAATAGTTAAGACATTTCCCCCCAGTGTACTGTGTACTGAATCACCTGAATATCCAAGTTATGAGGAAACTCAGAGGAGAATCTGGTCCAAACCCAAGCTCAGCAGGGCTAACTCCAAAGCTGTGACACCATGGAAGGTCAGAGCCCTTCTTGTCAGCCAAGTTCTGCACATCTCCAAGGATGGGTATTCCACAGGCTTTCTGAGCAACCTCCTCCAGTTCCATTTCCAGCTCCAATTCACTCTCCTAATGATTGTTTTCATGTCCAACAAGAAATTGTCTTGCTGAAATTGTTTCTGTAGCCTCATATTCTACTCCATTCATCTCTGAGGAATGTCTTTCCCTTTATCCTCCTGCAGGCAGGTGCAGGAAGCAAGAAGCTGCCCTCATGCAGGTGCCTGTGGGCAGCGCAGGATTTGTCCATCAGGTCCAGGTCTCTGAACATCAGGAGATGCCCCTTGGTGCCAGCCGTGGCTCCCAGCTGCTGTCATCTCCCATCAGTATGAGGCTGCTGCTCACCCTGTCACCAACCAGCCCTGGCAGCAGGGCCTCCCCTCAGCAGTGCCACGGCCACAGCTGCCAACCTCATCCCTTAGCAGATTATTCTTCCACTCTGATGGTCCAGCCAGTTTCTCATTCATCTCTTGAGTCTACCCATCCATCCCATCTCTCTCCAGTTTGGCTGCAAGGAAACTGTGTAAGACTGTGTAAAAGTCTTTGCCAAGGATAGGAAACAGGACCTGCAGTGCTCTCTCTTCTTCTACCAAAAGGAAGGAAATCAGGTTGGCTAGGCAGTTTGGCCCTGGTAAAGCCATGATGGCTATTCCCAATCACCCTTTTGACCCTCACATATCTCAAAATAAGATTCATTTCCATAACCCCTAGGAATATGCTCTAGTTCTCCCAGGGACTGAGGTTACATGTGACCTCAGTCTCAAGAGTATCTATGATACAATTATTATTTGTTTTACAAAAACAAAGATACAAAAATATGATTTTACACTCCCCCCAAGAAGACATTTTTATACAGAATAACCTCTTTGCAGCTGTTGAAAAATCTTTACTCTTATGTAATTGCTATATACACTTTTATACATTTTGCTTGCTTTAAATGTACAGAATAATAGAAAACAATCTTAAACAATTCACAAGTTTACAAGGTAAGTTTTTCAAAAAGCAATACATCTTCCCTCAGTTTTCACGACAAAATCTTCTGCATGGTCAAGGATTCAAAAACTCATCCAAAATTTTCAGAGATGATTCACACAGGAATCTGAAATGCCATAAAACAATGCATAACAGAATTAGAAATGCTAAATGCCAAATCAATCCTCAACTATTTGATTCTCAGAGCACAGCTACCACATGATTTCTTTGACCAGTTAGTCCATATTAGGTTATTAAAATGCCTTTACAAATTACTTTTGAAATAGCTGGATTCTTTTTCTTTCAACTTTTCCACTTTTCTGCTAACCATCTCTGTTTCTAGAATACCCAACAGCAAACCAGTTTAAATTACTATGTCAATTTAAGCACATTTTCTAATATTTAATAATCTAGTTAAAGAACACACTCATTTTCTGCACATCATTGTTACTTTTTTGTTCAAACAAAACAGTGAAATCCTTTACAGGTAATTAATTCCAAGACCACTTTTCATTCTTTTACTCTATTCATTTCTCCCTCACTCTTCACAATTTTTCTTCTCACCTGTGGCAACTTTTTTCCAAGCCTGAGCTTTCTATCTTATCCTTATTAGCAGCTGCCTCCTCCAGCTGCCCTCACACTCCTCTTAGTCCCGTTCTGACTCTAATCTAATCACACGCTCCTCTCCACAGTGCCACAGCCTTTAAGCCAGGATGAAACTCCAGTGTCAAAGTACGGTAGTGTTACAAGGTACTACAGAATTAGGATAATTAGTTACATTCTGTAGGTTTAGGCACAATGCTGCTTTGTATAAATTTTATTTCTTTACAGTTTAAGGCTAAAAAACCAATGAATTTGTAATGTGGGACCATTGGCCAAAAGTCATCAATTGGGAAGACTGTGCTCCTCCCAAGCAGAAAAGCTGAAGTCAGTTTTACCAAGTACCTTTCTAGGGAACTTAAAAGATGGGAAGCAGAGAAATCATACACAGCATTATACACCAAAACAATTCAAGAGCCATAATTTACAGATGCAATGAGAGTGCAGTTAAGAATTTGGGAGCTGGCTAAATATAATACTAAAGAAATATCTTTCAGCACAGCCATTAGCTAAATTTAAATTCTAATACTCATATATCAAAATGCTAAATAAAGTAAATACACAATATTAAGTAAAAGTTATTACCCTATAGCACATTAGGTTTTACAGAATGTGAGACATTTTTCTCTAGCCTCCAAACGACTGCATTGACAGCTTTATCTGCATTTTTTGTTAGGCATAAATATTTGCATTTTAGAAACTAAACTAATCTGTGTGCCATTACTCTTGAGGGAATTCTCTCAATATACAGTATCTTGTCCAGAATTTTTATATGCACTAAACAGCATTTTTAAAATACAGACCCATAGGACCATCTGAAACCACTAACTCAGCTGAAGGGGGAAGAGTAAATTGAAGTGAAAAGTTCTGCTTCTGAATTAGTGCAATAATTCCTTGTATAAGGGCAGCACCTTAATTACCACACCAAACAGCTTTTTTACTTTTTTCTTTCATTGCTAATATGTAAGAGATTACTCCTAAGTCTGAAGTTAAGATGCTGCCACAGAATGCCAATTCTCTTGGGAAATTAAAGAATGTCACCATTTCCTGGTATACCTGGGTATTGAATAAAATATTCCCTCAAGGAGTTATTAGGAGATAATGCATTCAGAAGCAAAAAATAGTAATATTAAGAAGGAGTTAAAACCCAGTAATGTGTTCTGTGTGTTAGAGGACTGTCTTCAAATTAATGATCAGAGATCTAGCTTGCAGCATACCATAAGTAAAATTTGCTGTTTGGTAAGCAGAGTAGGATGATAAAATAGTTTGCAAACAACAGGGCATGCTTTAGACCATGTATAATCACATTTTAGCTGTACATTAGCACACAAACAGCAGAGCACTAAAAAATGGCACACCAGAAGCCACCAGAGGCCCAGCCTAGTCTGACATTCTGTCTTAGCTGTGAGACTGCAAACACACTTTAATTCATCATGCAAAACCTAATCACTGCAGAACTTCCTCCAAACCTCTTTCCAGCATCAATTATGTTACCCTTCTGGAGAGGAAAATTCCCCAACATAACTGTACAGATATGAATCCCCCCAAATTCTGCAAAGCTATGTGATAGCTTCTGAATTTTATCACAGTGCAATTCCAATTCATAGAAAAAATCTTCCTGTTATCATATTCATATCTGTAACCCTTGAATTTTGTCTGCAACTGTCTCCTGGGTTGGTATTATACAAAGGTAGCAACTCATATATCACAAAATTAAAACACTGTGTAGCATCTTATACTCTTCATCTGCCCCAACATGCAGGCTGATTTGTCCCAGTTCACTGGGCAGAGACGATCATATAGATTCATAAAACAATTATCTGTGTTCTCACTGAAATTTATAGTCACTAGTGCTCTCAAGTGGCAGCACTTATTCACTTTAATGTGCCTATTTATTTAATCATGTTAAGATTCACTTTAATTTCACAGCTTTTTCTACTGTCTTGATTAGAAGTGCAAACTGAAACATGATACCTTGCTGCTCTCCTTCTTTTCCAGATAATTATTACTATTATTATTATTGTTAAAATATTCCAGTAGGACACTTGGCAACCCATCGTAAAATAATTTAACGTGGAAAGGAATGGTGTTCTGTTTATTTGTGTTTGATTTTGTTTGTAAGCTAGCTCCTGACCAAAGGACATTTTGTTGATAGCCAAGCAACTCTCCAGCTTTCCCGCAGGCCTCTTTCAGGTTGTGGAAGGGACCCCAGAGCACCATCCTCTGGATGGAGGCACAGCTCAGCCACCAATGTCTATGTCACTAAAATGCCAGAGAACAACATGCCTCAGGCCAGGGATCCACAAGAAGAGCACACTGGGGAATTGTGCTCAGGCTGGGAGAGCTGTGCAAGAAACTGTTGAGTAAATGAAGCTCCTATACAATGAGGTTCCTATACAATGGGCTTTTTGGCTTGTTTGGGAGTCTTTTCTTAAATTTTATTTTAAAGTCTCTCTACATCCATTGTTTGACTGAATAGTAAGGATCACTAGTTTGAAGAATGAAAGACTGCAAGGACCTCTGCACGTTCATGCCTCTGTGGTGCATTGCAAACTTTCTCAGTAATTTTGGATTCATGTCCATAACCTCAGTCTGGTTTCTTCACACTCTGTATTTGTGCTTAAAATGGTTCCTTTGCACGCTTTTTGGTTCCATGGGCAGTTCAATAACTAGGCAGAAATCAGATGTTCACAAGTTTTAAGACCTAAGCAAGTTTGAGACTCGGCTAAAGCATTCATCATGATTCTCTAGACAGGCCTGAGATAACTGACTGCAAACACAATGCAGCCAATAACTTTCAAAAAACTTTTCGCAAAAGATACACCAGATATGACACTTGAAATCCCCCCCAACAAAAAGAGCAAAATAAAATCACCTGTGGAAAGGTCTCAAAGTCATTGTTATAGCCAGCTAAATTTTTACTGCCTGCATAGGTTCGGATTCATATGCCCAGTGCCAAAGTGTGGGAGAAAAATCTCCTAGTAATGAGAAATAGTAACTGGGCTATTTGCTTTGTTCTACCCCTGTTGCAAACAGACCTGGATTTCAGAAGTGAATCCTGCAATATACGGGATCAAGTGATAACACATTCAAATTAAATGAAAAAAGCCCAAAGCTAAATATGTAAAGATTACAATCACAGCAGATATAAGGGCAGGAAATTTAATACTGTGCTGGGCTCAATACCTCCCACTTTTCCCCCCACTCCCAGTATTTTAAACCTTGCAATCAATCACTCAGAATGCTCTAACAGTGTTATGTAAGTAGAGAACAGAGCCAATTATTGCAGAGAGGGAATAGGAGAGCTCAGTGCTCCTTTCCCACAGCACACCCACCTTTCAGTGCTGCTGGATTCTCCTGTGGCAGCATCCTTGCATATTATCAGTTTCCTTTGAATGGCAGGTGCAATATCCTTTAGAAGTGAAGTTTTGTGCTTACCTATTTGAAATGAATTGAAATGTTGGACAAAAATAATTTATCGAAAAAATAACCCCCACTCTTCCAGATTTTCATAGAATAACTTTAAACATAAAAGATTGCTTAATGGAAGATTAGATATTAAATTGTATTTTCACTGTCCAGGATTAACTACTGTGTTTTTTTCAATGCAGTACATAAAAAGAAAGATGGAAAAAGGGCAAAAATATTTTAACTGACCTTTAATTATAATCACAATGCAGACAGTAGCTGTTAGACTAAAAATCCCTTCAATTTCTTCAGAGACAATGCACTCCATTAATTCATTTAAAATTGACCTAAGGAAAAAAATAAAGAAAAATATATTATAAACCATATTTCTTTCAAAATAAAACTGAACAGAACATGTTTGTCATTATGCTACCCTGCCACCACAACTTCAAAGATACCATGCAGGACAAAGCAGTGTGACTGGGTAACTGAAAACTATGTGCTGCCTGTGGACTGAGAATATCAGAGCATGATAAACTGCTTGGGGAGACAATAAAGTCTGCAAAGAGAAAAAGTGGTATTAAGAGAAGTGAAGAGCTTGTGGTATATTTTAGGAAAGTCAATCCATGAAAAAACTACTGGTTTAGTGGAATTTAATTCACAGAATTTGTACTGAAATTTTAAACTCAAATTTCTGCTGAAGTTTGAAAAAATATATTCTATGACTCTATTGGTTTGCTAGTACCTACTTAGGCTTAATTAACATCTTAACATTAAATGTGTTTCTCATAAACATTAAAATAGGAAAAAATTGGAAAATTAAAATTTTCCAATTACGACCCAGTGAAGATCATTTTTAACTAAACAATGCCCTGAAACACTTCCAGGCAACATTTTAGTTACTGAAACTATGGACAGGATAACAGAACCATGACAGCAGCTCCTTGTAAAATACTAACCCAGTATGTATCTTAAGAGATTTTGTCACTTCTAGAAAGAGATGAAAGTACTACTAGCAAACTCTAGTGGTGTTTTGGGATATATGTCAAGGTAAGAAAAATAAAATGATAGTCACAGATAGGGTCTAGCAACCAAACTAAACTGCAATAGGGAGTAAGTCAATAGCACAGAATGGAAACAGTAACTGGTCATTAGTGTTTGTGGTAAAAATCCCAAATTTAACTCAGAAGCAATTCTCAAAACCAGCGAAAAACAGAAGATGGAAGAGATCTATAATCCTGATACTCCTCAGAGCACAAAGCTAAACGCTCTGTGAAGAACTAAAGGGGAAACTGAGAGCAGCAATGTTACAGTAACTTTCCCTAACATATTTCAAAATACCTCTAGCAATATTATTATCTGTTATGAGAACTGAACATCATACATCGCCAGTTCTGACTTCAATTGTTCTTCAGGCTTTTATTGTGCTAAGACATCAAAATGAAATATGCAGTTAAGAACCAATTCAGTAAAAATGTTTTGCAGAAATTCAAATATTGCTTCTAAGAGCTGAGAAAGATGAAAAATCTTTAGCTTCAGAAATAAGCAGCATGAAGTTGCTCATGCATGGCATCAGTTTCATTGTATCATTGTGAACTAATGTGACCAAGCATTGATTCCATTTCACCTTGCTCTTAAATTGCTAATGGACAGTACTGGGATCAGAGTCCTGACTTCGTTGTTACCACTGTTTGGGTCACTAAGCACACTCTTAACCTCCATGGAGGAACACTGGAATTTCATCAACCTGTAACAAGACTCACTGCAGCTGCCTTTCCCCACCTCCCTCTGAAAAAGGGTCAATGAGCCTGCAGGCAAAGATAAAATAGAACAGAACAATAAGCTATTTAAAAATATATATAAGGTTCAGAGGTAAGTAATTGGTTCCTATACAGATACTTCCCTACTAAAATGAAGGCTACTCACACAATTGGACAGATATTGCCAAGCCTTCCAGTATTACCACTGCTATGGGGATTGAAATTCAGTGCTAGAAACTGACTTTTCTGCAGAACTCAGAGCAAGATGACTGTGAGCTCACAGAGCAGAAGCTCACATCAAATTTCATACTGTCAAAGGCTTTCATATTGACATAAAAATTTCTGAAATACTGAATGATTTATTACTGGACTCTGATTATGACCTATCAATACAGATTTATAAAACAGCTTTAAAAGTAGTCTCAATTCTGAGGCACCAGCAGAACCAGGTGGTAATTATCACCAAAACTTTGCCCCAAAAAGATAAATACTAGAAGGTAAATTTTTTCCCAAGTACTTAGAAACAATTTGGCTCAAACTTGCAGTTTTCTCCACCAAGAATGGACAAGATTCACCTCGATGACTACAAGAAAAAGTTTCAGAAGAATTACTGACTTTCTGCATCTCTTTTGAAAAGAGATGTGTAAAATAATTTTTTCACTAGAAGAGAACACCTTGATGGAGAGCTGTTGCCTCATGGAAGAGCAAGATTTGGATTAGTTGGACTATTGCTGGAGTCTCTGGAGTTTTTTGTTTTGCAAGTTCAACTAGAATTAGAGAAGGATTGAGAAGAAAAAGAACACGTCATGACAGCGGATGAGGAAGTTAAGAAGAGGAATTAGTTGTGGTAAGTCAGGGAGAGTGATGGACTTCCAAGCCCCTTTATAATTTAAAACAAGTCTAGTGTGTACAGACACATTAAGGAAAATTGAATACGAACAAACTAGGCAAAATAAAATTCAGTTGTAACAATTTTAGAAGACATTCAGGGCCACGACTAAATAGAGCAAATACCCTCCCCCCCAGTTTAAGTCTTAAAAAATAAATAACATAAGCTCACTTTTGGAGGCTTTTAGCACTCACTCAGATACTTTCTATTTTTAATGTCGTGACTTTAATACAGCCATAGGTACATGTCACCTTATTGGAGATGTTCAACTAAAGGATTAATTCTATTTCTGGCAAATATTTTATCTCATCTTAACATCTCTGTGTTGAGGGGCCTGAGCTTTATAAGTATCTTATGAAAGAAGCAAGCCAAGATGTATGATTAAAAAACTCATCATGATTAAGAGTCTTGTAAATAAGAAGCACTCTTGGTTAAAAACATGGACTCAACCCCAGCAATCAATACCTACAGGCAATATGTCAAGAAAAAGGGATTATTAAATAGTCCAGATAAATTTAGAAAGCAACTAGTTATTCGAAATTTATTTGAATTTAGGAATTAAAATTTTATTGACAACATATAAATTGTTTTATATTAGAAAAACCTTGGAAAAATTAATATAGAAACATTTACCTGACAACATTAACTGACTTTGTAATTACAGCCATTAAACAGCTTGAAAGAGGAGGAAGGTCTGAAATAGTCTTTGGCATGGTCAAATCTTCTCCACTGGAAGCCTAAAAAAGAAAAAAGTCAACAACTGTTATAGCTGAAGAAAGGTATGTATGCAGAATATTGTATTTCAATAATTACACTAACCAGGACCTATCCTTAAATAATTAGAACATTCACAAGTATTCTTTGAATAGCTTTAATCCAACTGTGTTGTGTCCAAATAAACAAAACTAATTTAAATTAGAAAGACTGAAACTAAACCACATAAACAGTATTTGTACCAAGACAAATGTTCTCTGCAGTTGCTTCCACCAGAAATTTCATTTAACTACACTGGTGGTCACTCTTCATAAAGGCACAGACTATTAAACACAAATGAGTCCCCTCCACTGCTCCAAATCGCAGTGTGCATCCGTGATTTCTAAATGTAACTTCAGTGACAGAGATTTTCTGGATCTCTGCTCTTTTTGGTATCAAGTTCTGAATAGTATGACAAATGTTTAGTTAGCACTGAATTTTGATTTACAACAACCTGGGGACAGGGAAAACCCGAGCTCAGATGAGTGACTGGAATGAACACTCAATCTATGAGTATGAATCTCCAGTACATTCAAGCCCAGAAATGTTTTCTGTGCATCAAGTGTGAATGCCACCCACAGCCTCTCAGCCAATACATCAATATCTGCAGGCAAACAGCTGGAACTCCTTCAGTGCCTCCTCTAACAGAACCTTGGAAGATGCTCTGTGGTACTTTCTGGCCACTGTTTCTTGTTCTGTTTCTGAACCCACAGCAAAAGTACAGTCTCTACTAAAGAGCCTCTGCTCTTCTTTTTTAGTTCTCAAAGCTTCCAATCTTATTAATCATATTTACTTCTAATACTACCTGCTTTAGAAAAATGGGGTGGGAATATTGCCCTTCTCCTTCAAGGACAATTGTGGTTCCTTAGACTTTCAGAATATCAAATAACCTCTGTCTACACATTCTTTTCAGTATTAGAGATTCTTTCTTTACTTTCCAAAGCAATGCACATCAGATATTTGGAAATCCTCCGCAGAAAAACCAAAGCAACTAAAAAAAGGTGCAGCATGTGAAATGTCTCTGTATGGAAGCAGAGAATGCACAAGTGATTAGTGCCAAGCAGGGCATCAGGACTACAGAACCTTATGGGACCATTCCAAGAATAGGGAATGGGAATCTGTCACACATTAGACTTCTGAAGTTCCCCTAATGCTGGGTGAGAGGAAGTGGGGTAGGTTTAGAACAAGCCCCTGTCCTCCTCCTTTCCCTGAGCTCTAATTGCTGAACACAGCATTGCATGGTGTGGCCTAAGCCTTTGATCAGTTTGGGTCCAAGGTCTGGGCTGTGTCCCCTCGCAGCCTCTTGCACACCCACAGCCTGGCTTTTTTTTAGAGTGAAGGTGAAGGAACCAGGGAAACATTGACACTCTGCTAGCACTGCTCAGCAACAGTGTGTCCTCAACAGTGTCTCGGCCACAAATGCCAACCACAGCAGTGCAGGGACTGCAGGGAGGAAAGCTGACTCCTGCCCAGCCAGATCCAGTACAAAAGCACAGAGGAAACATTCCAGAACTCACATTGTTAATCGCCAACATTGCTAAGTTCTCCTGTCAGAGGCAGATATGGAAATAGGTATCAGGACAAGTCTGTCCCTACACACCTGTAGTCAGAAATCTGAGAGATGAACTCTAACATTAAATTATAGCAAATAAAATTTCCTGCTTGTTTCATGTCAACACAAAATCCTCATCTGCAGTAAAAAGATCAATTTTCTGAATAAAGCTCTGTTGTTCCAACATAACATTAAAAAGCGGAAAGTGTTAAATAGAAAAGAAAATCAGGATTAACTTTACCTTCTGTAGCACACAATTTATCTCTGCTACTATTGCAGCTATGAGAGTGGAGAGTACACCCTGGTGAACTGCTGGGAATGAAGAATGCCAGCACTGCAGTGCATGGATGAATTCTCCAAGAGGCATCTGAATAGACTGAATCAACTAAAACCAAAAAGAAAAACACATCTTTTTTTCGGATTGCTTGAGTATAACTGAAATATACCAACAAGCCTTTCTGTGAATGCAGACCACGCCTTGAAAGCTTTTGAGGTATTCTAGTCACTCAGGATCAAAGGGGGAATCAGCAACTGGGAAGTCTACTCATAAATTTGAGAGAAAGGAACAAAACAGTGGTTCTTCTGAAAAACATTCAGTTCTTTTTCATAAGTCCTGAAAAGCAGATCATCAAATTTCCCAGAGTGATCCACCCATTCACTACTATTTAGTATCTGCTTTAAAATACAGGAAGTCAACTTTTCTGTGAAGATGTGAGATTTTCAAGAATTTTAGAACATCATACATATTTTGAAGTTGGTATAATTCAGGCTAAAAAAAATAAATAATAAAGAAAATTTCTTCTCCTGCCAAGACCATAATATATTTAACAAATCCTTTGCTCTAGATTGAGGAAGTTCATCTAATTGCAGACAAGATTAACAACCTAGAAGTCCCAGCATGGTCCAGAGTCATTGGCAACAGAATGCATTTGTTCTGCAATTTACTAGTTCTTCTGTCGTGATGAGATCAAAATGGACAAAAAAAAATGGTAACAAGAAAACTTAGAAAATTTAACTGACAATTTAATCACATATCTACCCAAACAGTAGGTATTAGTGAGGTAACAATCTCATAGTGGCTAAGTATACCCCTTTGCATAAAAAACTATGGATTCATCTACGCATTAACAATTACATAGCAATTTGAACTGTAATATGATACCTGAATTGCTTTTTCCTGTTCTTTCTTAAGTCCACATGCCACGCATTCTAAAATTTTCTGAAAGATGTTCTGTAGAGCGTGGAAAAGATTTGTCACTTCCTCTGTCTCAGGATTCTGATTTAAAGAAGCTTCAATGATTTCTTTTAGAACACACAGCAACACTGGAGCACAAAAGCCACCTCTCTCTAGAAAAAGAGATAAATACCACAATATAAAAGTTGTAATATTCATCAGGTACAAGCTTAGAATGAAACTCAGTTGGATACAACAAATAGTGATAGTTTACAAAGTGTAGACAAGGCATTTATTTTCTGAGCACACTTAGCTGAAATTTTCACACAGTCCAATTAATATTTTAAGTATGAATCCAGTGTTCCATCCAACTCTTAAAAGTTAGGGATTAACTAACTTGCTAATACAGAAAAAGTCAGCTAAGTCTAAATGCAGATGTTGCTATTAGTACCAAAATACCTGTTTTAGTACCTGTTTGCATAATCAGAAGAGCCATTTCTAAAAGTTGTGCTTGAAACGTGAGATTTCCCAGGCCCACCATTATGACATCTTTACACACGGTCAGGTAGGCCTAGAAGAGATGTACAAAATTATAGGAAACCCAAGCTTTAGGCAAAGTAACTATTCAGTAAAACTCTAATATAATAAAGCCATGAACTCTTAGCCAAGATGCCCTGAGAGCTGCTGTACCTAACTGGAATTACTCAGTTCACACTTGCTGAAAAGCACGAATTCCAACCAGTCCTTCAAATGCTTCCATTGTCCTTTCCCAACAGTAAAGTTTCTCAAAAGGCAGTAGATCCTCTTTTATACTCAGGCTCAGTCTAGTATATCAAAGGCATTGATACTTATCATTCACTGAGGCAAAATATGACATATCTACCTGCCTTTAATAGCAAAACTAAAACCAGCAGACAAAAAGAGCTTTTCCCTACAGAAAAACAGTTGCTACATACTAAACAGATTATGAGACCGAAGTACAGAAAGAGTGACAACTTTTAATCAGTCTGCATATATGTGAGCTGGGTTGTTCAAGGACACTGACTGGGACCAAAGTTAGCCAAATGTTTCCTATTACCAAATCTTTCCTATCACCAAAATCTGGTAAAAGCTCAGTGCTAAAATCCACCTTGGGTTAAATGTAATGTCAGAGGAATGCAACAGAAAACAATTCAGAACTAGCTAAAACCTCACCCACATTATATCATCAAATGCTTTCTTTGAAGGGCAAATCAAGATCAGGGGTAAGGGACACTAAGTGATGACACAAATGCCAGTGTAGTTTGTCTGCATACAGATTGCTACACCTACAGCTTTTCAAATTGAAAGCAGCTTGATTTATATTACAAGAATCCTCTAACCTGGATAATTAATTCAGAAACATCACTGTGTTTTGAAATACCATCCTCTTGATCACTTGCTAGTATAAAAGGTACAACTTGATTTTCTATCCAAGCACCCGTCTCCTTCAGAAGTGAAAGGTAATCTTCTCCTTCCTCAGAAAACTGAAAAAAAAAACAAAGGGAAGTTTACCAATTGTCTCTCCAGTTGTTTTGGAACTTCCTTATCCTGTCAACTAACTCCAGCTTATTTTAGAGAGCTATAACCATACCTTGTCCTGAAGATGAATACTCAATCTGCAAAAGAGGCTGAAGGCTCTTAGGCTAGTTGCTTGATTCCAGCCACCAGAATCTGTTCCTTTCAGAATTGAGTCAAGAACCCTCTGAAATATCAAGGTTTACATCTATATTTTTCAGAAAATCCTTTCAAATGTTTCTTTTCTCAACAGCTTTAAACAAAAGGTTAAAAAAAAAACCCAAACCCATATAAACAGCCAAAGACCAACCCCAAAAAAGCAATAAGCATACTTTAATTACTTCCATTTTGCAACGCCATAACTGATTTTCAGACTATTCCTTATTCACATATTCTAAAAGTCATGTCCTGTAAAAACACTCAACACTAGATCACAAAAATTCTGAGACACTTAAAACTGAGAAGCTGGTTAAAATCTGCCATCTACAAACAATTTTGAACTACTACACTTCTAGTTTAGAGTATTTGTTGGAAGTACAAATCAAAAGGAAAATCTTTTTAAAAAGGAAACCTTTTAAAACCTTCACACATGAACCTTATGTGTTCTCCCAGGCCTTTAGTTTGACTCAGGCAATATATGATGTTAAGCATTGATTTTATAGGCACGGTTTAATGATAAGGAGAAAACTACCTTTGCAGCACTGAGGATCTTCAAAAGCTTCTTCAGTTTCTTTTTAGGAACAGAAAGGAGGCAACCACGATTGACAGGATGAGTCAATAAATACTCAATGTAATCAATTGCTAAGTCTGGCTTTGATTCATGTGTTACTTGGATACGTACTCGATGCTTAGATGTTCTAGTATTCTGAATAGGAAGGAAGCACAAAACCAGTACAACTCCGTTAGTATTTGACTTGAGAACTGATTTCAAAGCAGAATAGTATAGCATTAAAAAGCCTTATTCTATTTTAAAAAAGCTTGATGCCTTAAAGCAGTCTGGCAATTCCTATACTCCCTGTCATATACATACGCACACCTTTGTAGGGGTGAGTGAGTCAGACAGCCAGTCGCAGGCTAATTCCATGACGTGCCCCACTTGACCCCAGCGGCACAGGCAGTCAACCAGGATAGAGTATTTGCTTTGGTCAGCTCCGGTGTCAGTATTTCTGAGTCTGGAAACCACACCACAGCTTAAAAGAAAACAGAAAGATAAAGAGATACATTACACTCATAAGTGCAGAAAACAATTAGTATAATACAAACAAAGGATTCACTAACTACTTCGACAGACTTGAACATCACAAATTTTACTGACTTACCACAGGTTTTTTAGTGTCTTAATTTATCCAAATGGGCATTTAATATATCAGACTGTGAAAAATGAACATATACAGCCAACAAGAAATTTCTTGTCATTTGCATTCTGGATTTCCAAACAGTACCTGAATGTAGGAATAGCAGCAGGGGGCATAAAGGATGCCAGAATAACCAGTGGAGTCATGCACCGCTCATCCTAGGATAAAAGAATTACACTGTATGATGTAAATGTAAAGGTACATGCAAGCAAAACTAAAAAGAGCACTGAAAAACTATGATTGCATTTCCTCAAATTAAGGATTTCCCTTTCCCACTACAAATGGAGCTGAAAGAAGCTCAAAAGAGTATGTGGCTTGCAACCTGAAATGTCTGATTCCTGTTTTTAGAGATCAGTTACCAATTATCCTTCACTTTCTGACAAACTGCCAGAATAACTACCATGAATAGTAATGGCTCCATTAGGTTAATAATCTTTGCAAAAGAAATAGTAGCTCCACATCACTTTTTTTTCCAGTAGTGACTAAGGTTTAATTGCACAACCATGACACTATCTAACTCCTTTCAACCAATGCCTTAAATTCATTCACATCACAAACTTATTAAAAAGATTCTAAAGAAAAGGGTTGTTATATAAGGATGGTAATGTTTAATGCATTATTATTCACTACAACATGTCATAATACATGGTCTAGGCCACAACATAATCTCCCTCAGGTTATATAGAAACCAATCTATGTTAAGAACTCTTCAAAAATCTCCAAGCTTCATGAAAACAGCCAAATGAAATCATTACCTACTTAGCCATTCCAAGATCTAAAACCTTTTTTAAAGCTCATATTTTTAAAAGAATTTTTAAAATACATTTGTAGCTTTTTCAGGAAAGAGACAGGCTGCTTCAGTATGTTTGTAGCCTTTTAGGAACTAAGCCTCTGATGACAGGTCCTTTTAGATCCAAGCTGCTTACTCACTGTAAGAATATCAAAGAGGTTGCTTGCTAAAGCTGGGTATCTCGTCTGTTCACCAGGTCCTTTCAGAAAGGATGCTACATCCTCTACCAAAAAAGATTTGGAATGTCTTTGACAACTTCCAGATGTTTTCAAGGTAGAGAGCACTTGTGTATCTGTGCTGCAGAATAATACGTAGCAATGAGCTGCTTTTCACTCCCTGATTATCTAAAGCAAAGTTGCAGTGGAACAGCCACCATATTTCAGGATACTTCAGCATAAAAGCCATCAACTAAGAAAAAGACATCCAGTATGTAATGCTTCTAAATTCACTCTGGGTGCAGCAGCCACCATTAGCCACTCTCAGGATGGCATCCTCCTCGAGAATAACACTAAAACAATTAGAGCAAGGAGACCGACAATTTGAAAATTACTGATTTTAATTAACTGCGTATGTCAAACCAAAGCAATAAATAAATGCATCAACAGGTCATTAGAGAGTGGATTCAAATTAGCAGAAACCTCAGAATCACAGAATGGTTTGGGTTGGAAGGGACGTTAGAGATCATCTTGTTCCAACCAGCCTGCCATGGGCAGGGACACCTTTCACTTAGCCAAGTTGTTCCAAGCCCCATCCAACCTGGCCTTGAATGCTCTCAGGGATGAAGCATCCACAGCTTCTCTGGACAACCTGTGACATTGTCTCACTACCCTCACAAAAAAGAATTTCTTCTTAATATTTAATCTAAACCTACTTTCTTCTAGTTTTAATCCATTCTCCCTTGTCCTCTCACTACACTTCCTTGTCAAAAGTCCCTCTCTGTCTTTCTTACAGGCTTCCTTCAGGCACTTGAAGGCTGCAATTAGGTCCCAAAGCCTTCTCTTTTCCAGGTTTAACAATCCCAGGTTTTTTAGGCTTTCCATTTAGGAGAGGTGCTCCATCCCTCTCATCATCTTGGTCGCCATCCTTTGGACTCACTCCAGCAGGTCAGCAGGATATGTTTGGCTTTCTGAGCTGCGAGTGCACTCTACCAGCTCACATTCAGTGAAAAAAGAGTCTCAGCTGCTTCAGTTGCAGCTGAATCATAAGAAGTGCTGCTGGTGGAAGAGGGGGGACAGCGGGGAGAAAAAACACGTGGACTCTAATGTACACTGAGTATTTATTCTGCAATGGCACATTTATATTTACTGTTTTCCAAAAGTTCTAAAACATTCAGAACTATGAAACCGTACAAAAGCCTTACAAGGAGAGCAATTTATTGTGTAAGTATTTCTGAGCTGACTATGTAGATAATGGTTCATCAGTCAGACACTGCAGTTGGAGAATAGTTTCTACCCATTTGTGGGATTCCAAGAAACTTGCTGTTGTTTGTGGTTTAAGCAACAATGAAAAAGAATACTTAATGCCATAAAAATAGATAAAAGACATAAAACATGAAAGCATCTGAAGAAAATACTAAGAATATACAGGAAAATCTAGACTTTCTTTACCTGAAATACTTTAAAATATTCAGGAAGTACAGAAGCAAACTTCCTGATAGCATAATCTTTGGCATCTTCATTGTGATCTAGTGCTTTGTGGATACTTCTCCAGAGTATTACAGTGATCTCCAACAAACTTGCCATGCTGGCCACATCATTTACTGACAGCACATTATCCAACACCTGAAATACAAACATTTAGATGATATTATCCATTATATTTTCAAATAGAAATTTAAGTTAAAATAAGGCTTTAAAAACCACTGAAAATCCTTCTAGTCCCTTTACAAAGGCATTGTGGTTGCTGTAGAACATGAACTCCACAATTCAGTCTCTCTCTAACTTCACATATTTTGCAATGGTAATTTTTAAAATAATTTAACTGCAAAACCAAACCAATTTATAATCAGCACTGGAATTAGGCAACTATTAATTTAAAATATGCTTCATATTCCTTCTATCTCATTCTAGCTACTTGACCAAATTTCTGCTATCACAAGACATGAAAATACAATAATGGCAGTTCCCTCCTTCCAATTCCACAGATGACCAAGGGCTTTCCTTTAGATTTCTGTCCTATTCTGTCTCACATTAAGCACCATTGAAAAGAAGCTTCCAGAATTTAGCATAAAGTGGGCTTTCTTACACTGCTGTTCTCCTTTTCACTTCCATCTTCATCATCATCCTCACTATCATGAAGACTCTCTTTCATTGATTTCTGGATGCAGGCATTCAAGCAGCGCCGAATAGTGAGCATCAACTTAGCTACATTTAAAGTGAATAAGAATAAATTAGACATTTACTATTTGCTAAGAATGTTGGTAATAAATGCTTCAAATTATAATGCTGGAAAGCCAGTATGAAAAAGTAGGCAACAGAACCAGAAACAGCTAGGAAAAAATTCAGAAAAATTCCTTGTAAAGGAAATGGAAAAAATGTGAATATGTTTTATATCCTCAAGTATGAAGAAGAAATGACAACATTATCATCAGGCTCTGTAATTTTATTGTTAAAACAGTATACTAAAAAAAACCCAAATAACCACCACCTTATCAAATCAGAATCAGAAGAAGATTCTCCAACTCCTACATTTAATCTGGCATAGCTGTTAATTTAATGACCCATGACGTTCAAGAACACATTCCCTCCTATGTCAATTCCCATTCTTTGGAAAAGATATTGTAGCCCAACTACTGCACTCCTGAACGAGGAGCGCAGCTCTAGAAAAAGTGGAAGGGTTATGCCCACTCTGGCGGAAGTACAATGAGCTGCTTTCATAATTGTGATTTCATAACTTTATCAAGACGATCAGCTGAGAGGCAATGGTTTGGGCATTTCACCCAAGTCACTCCATACTGATTACATGGGTTTTATCAGAACTCCTCTGAAAAAAAATTTTCCTGATTTTACTTGGTTTGATAGGACTTTTCTAAAAAGTAGTGACATTCTGGGCAGTACCTGCCCTCTTCACTGAAACTTCCTGAAGCTTTCTGAAGGAGGACTTTTTAGATTTTCTCTGAGCAACTTGAAAATACTGATCCACAAATCCCAGATAACCAGATTATCAGATGTAAACATTTTTTCAGTTTTCTGTATAATCTTTCATGTGAAGATCACTTAAGTCACTTAAGGTAGCAGGGTATTTGCTACCCTATTTCTACATGAGAAGTAGGTATCAACTGAGATAGTTTTAAGGTATATGTGGGGAGAAAGGGGAACAGAAGGACCAGGTACCACCAGAGGTTGGAGTGTACAGCACAGCATCTAAGAGCAGAGATGAAAAGCTTTGCTCTCATTGTTGAAAAAGCTGACGACTTCGCCTGCTGTGCTTATTGCTGGTGTCAAGAATTTCAAAAACTACAAACTAATATTATACTAAACCCCAAAAAGATCTAGCAACAATGCACCACTACTACAGAAATAAGAAGAAAAAAGCATTTGCATGGTGTGATATCAGTAATTCCAAAAGCTCACAACGTTTTGTGCTTTACCTATATTGGTGGGGGCAGTAAATTCACAAGCATATTGATAGAACTTCCTGGCTGCTGCTGGATTCATCTGGATCAGGGTGACACAGCGCTCACACCACACATCCTCGGGCTGGCTGGTGGGGAAAAACGAGTTCAGCAGGAGGTTCACAATGCGCCGGGACACCGGCCGAGAGTCAGCTTCAAGCCGAGACAGGAGATGCTCCATGGGACAGATATTCCAGAACTTTGTAAAGTCAGAAAAAGATATTCAAAGGAGTTAAATACAAATAGAGGAAAAAACCATCACCTTCATTAAGTGTCAATAATCTAAACAAATATAGTGAACATTAACCTGGAAAACATGAGTATTTTTTATTTTTAAACCAACGTGTACTCGAAGTCAGATTCTGCTGCAATAATCTTATTTTGCTGTGCTGATGTTTTAAATCTCCTGGTATCTCTGACTCACTGGTAAAATTGTGGTTCAAGCAATTCCAGTTCAATACACCTGCAATATGAATGCAATTCCATAGATACAGGGAAGAACTATTTACTCAATAAGTATATCACCATAAAATGCAATTATTTGTCATTATGTGCCATGTTTCATATTCTCCTCACAAAGCAGGACCAAACTACTTACAAGTATTGGGTACACCTTAACCTGTATGGATCAACACCCTTTCCAAAACCATCCCAAACCCTACATTACTAAATACTGAATGCATCCCATTCTCAGCAGTGCTGTAGTTTATTTGTAACACAGAAATCAAAGGCTATGAAATTCGGAAAGACTACACAGCTGTTATGCCAGCAGTAACACTACACTTGTAATTTCTGTGAGAAGATTCTGATTTAATCATGCTGGACAATTTCAAATTACAACAAAAAACCAAAAAGAAAGTATTTTTCAATGCCAAGGAACCTATTTTACTCTTGAGTAGAAATACTTGCAGCAGCTACTTACCCTGTGAATTAGAATTATGGATGTCTCTGTTAGAATTGTCATAAAAAGCAAGTTTAAAGTGATCCCAGGACTTACCAGAGATACACATGACAATTTTTAAATTAATAGGAAGTTATTGAAAAACATCTAACACTTACTAGAATTTTTTTTTCTTTATGCACACCCAATCTTTCCTTCCCCTAAAAAAATCACTGACATTGAGAATTATCTTTTTTCTTTGTCTTTAATGGCAACAAACTCAGAATAATTCACAAACCGGGTGACTTCAGCCATGCCTTGTATGGCTTCCCCTCTACACCCTTCACCATCTTCAGAGCTCTCCTCTGGATGCTTTCTAATAGTTTTATGTCTTTATTTGGCTTAGCAAGAGACAAAACCATTGCTAAATTAAAATATAAAATTGAAATTAAGATACTATTAACATTAGAGAGTGGAATAAGAGCTCAAAGATGCTATAATGCCTGTGGCTGGACAGTATCACCCTAAGTAATAGTCCACAGCAGAAAACAAAATACTGTATTAAATATTTTTAATATCTTATTTAATATTTAAAATACAATTTTAATATAAAATATTAAAAATCAGTATAAAAAGACACCAAAATCCCAAAGGATGTGCCCACAAAATAGAAGCAGACATCATAAAAATAGAATAAAAGCAAAAAAAATTACTGGGTTAAGGTGTTAGGTGTTTAGAAGAGTTAGGAAGCTGAGGGAAGAGTGGCAGTAACCCACTGCTCTCCCCTGCCCATCCACAGAGAGAACAAGGGCCCACAGACCACTCAGGACAGTACAAATACTAAGAGCATTACCAGAGCAAAGCAGGTTATTTCTTTCTTTTTTAGGAACACTGCAGAGGTCTCAAAATGTACTTTTTTCAAATTTTAAATAAATGCCTTGATTTTGTCTCCTTGCTACTTATCAAGTGTCATTATCCTACCTTAGCAGCCTTGGCAGCCTTCACTTTGAGCAACATTTCCACAAAAGCCACTCGCACTTTCTCTGAATTGTCATGAAGACTGTGTTTGGTTGCAGGCAGGAGCTGTTCCAGGAGTGGGTGACTTAGTTTGTTGTCCAAAATTATTGGTAGGCACTAAAATAAAAAAAAACGAATCCAGAAAGTAGAGCTGAAAAATCTGTAGTTAAAAAACTGTTGAAGAGGACCATGACACTTCTCATGTTAAATAAAGCAGGGGCAGACACTGTACATGCTTATTTTTCTTGTAACATTCTTTGGTAAAAACTGCTCTGATTATTTCAAATTTACAGTGAACTGTATTCAGTGAATTCACTACAGCTGCATCAGCTTCAGACCTACACTAAGGCCATGGTCTTGCCCTCTACCTGAGGGCACACCAGCTCTCTAAAATATGCTGATTTCAAATTTAAAATATATTTATTTTTTCAAATTCATTTTTATATCAGCACTTTCTGCTTATGCAGGATAGCTCCCCCATGAAGCACCAGTGGAGCAAGTGAGGATTAACAGAACGACAGCTTCAATTTAAGGCTGAACTGACACAGACACAAAATCATCAAGTGAAAATGCAACTTAGGGAGTTCATTTTTCTGTCCAAGCTATCAGTTATTTCTCACATGCCAGGAAGATGTAGGTGAACTATTTCTAACATAGTGAGCAATGCATGGGAGGAGGCATCACCAGACAAACTGTGGAATTATATCCATCCAAACCTCAGATACACAAAGTAGGGTAAAAAATCCTAATTGTACATGTCTTGGGATGTGTTAAAGCCAGTGATGTAAGAACATCCTGGAACCTGCCTACATGTATCTCAAGTCTAAGCATCATTTCTAATAGCTAAAAATAATAAATTATTGGGCCCAAACAATGTGTGTACAACTAGAACTGAAAAACCCTAGAGTCAGAAAGCCAATCAGTTACTATTTTAAAAGACACTTGTGTTTTCCAAACACGTGGCTTTTATGAAATGTGCAAAACCTCCATGTATTAGGAATTCTATCACATAAGACATTTTGAAGAACAAGTAATTTCCTTGATTTAAAGTGGCCTATACTAGAAACCTGTACATCAAGTAAAATAGAAAAACGACAATCATGATAAAAACCATTTACTTTAAAAACAGAGCATCGAACATCAGCAGATGTTATATCACATGCCAGCTCTCCAGTTATTTTTTTCAAAAGATCAGCAAGAATTGTTGAAGGAATCATCTCCCAGTATCTGGATGTGATCTGAGTAACTCCAAGTATCCCTGCAGAGCGGACAACTGGATGAGGATCCTCTAAGAGACTCTAAAATAAACAGAAAAACACTGTGAGATTATTGTGACTCTACTGCTGTTTAACCTGTATCATAAAGAAAATGCATTCCATTACCTTTTAATCATTATGAAAATGGTCATACAATAAAAGAACTGTAATATTAATAGTCCCTCAAGGCATTTACTATGAAGAAAACCAGGAAATTTAAATCAGAAGCAAAATTAAGATAACTATTGGTTAACTTTTTTCATTGCAGTTTTGAATTTATTTTTTTAAATAAATCAAATCTTGCATTTGTGACTTAATTAAGAGTATTTGGACTTCTATTGATATAAGTCTACACTGATCACTGTTCCTATGGAGTAACATAAAAACTTTGAAATTCATTCAATTACCTGATGTTTACTCAGGAATCCCCTAACATTTTCTTAATGAAAATACTATGCCCATTCTCACCAATCTGGACTGGTAAGGAGATTTTTAGGTTCTCTCCATTATACTTCATTTCAGAACTCTTTAGTAATACAGTACTGAACCTTCATTGAGTGCTTCCAAAGTAACTGTGAAGCTCTCCCCCATAATCCTAGGTTAAGTAAGAATCAAGATCATTACTTGTGCATTTAATCTTTCAAAGGGATCTCTCATTCACAGATTAATGAATAACAAACAAAATATTTCCTTTTTAGAGTTTAAAGTGGTGTTTAGCATTTGCAGAAAACACACTCCAGAAATTTAAACTATTAGTTTACTTTTGTATTTTCTGCACCACAGACTTCTATTTCCCTACAACTATCCACAAATTCCATAAATTTTAATTGCATCAACAATTTTTTTTTTTTTTTTAGTTAGCTTTGGTAAAAGTTTCATTTGTAACATTTTAGTTTCATTAAAACTTACAAAAAGTTCTTCAAACTGTTTCTGAATTTCACTGTCCATGTCTTCAGCAGTAAAACTGGGATCACGAATAGGAAAAGCATCAACAAACAAAAATGCTGCATTTGCTCGAACTTCTTTGTTTCTGGCCTGTTACAATGGAGGAAAAGATATTTTTTCCATAAGGACCAACTGTTAATACCCAAAGCAAATATTGTTCTCCAAACATTTTAACAAGTGTTTTTAATTAAGTAGATGGAAGAGATGAATTTATAAATGGGTGGAAGAACTTAAAGTCACATACGAGTTCTAATGTTTCATCTTATATTTCTGCCCATTCAGTAAAACCTGAATTATTGTTACAATCAGCTTTTAAAGCATATCAGCTTCAATGACCCTGAGGAACCACGGTCAGAGCCCTTCTGCCTTCTGTAATGCTGAATAAATTAAAAGCAGTTGGGATTTCTCTGGGTGGACTTAAAGCTCCTCTTCAAGACAGAAGACTCTTGAATTCAATCAGACTGGACTAATTAACTTGCTTGTCAAGAGACAGCTGATTTAATTTCAAAAGCTCAAGCCTATTTCTTCAAGAAAATAGTATTTAGTAACTAAGTACCAGAAAGCCTGGAGAGTAACTTATCCAGCAAAAACATATTCAGTTCTGCATCTCTGCCCGTAAGTATTAGAACCACGCTCTGAGCTCCAGGCAGCTCATCAAAAATCTATGGGAAGCCTCACAAAATTTTACCATATTTAACAATCTTCAGTGTACTCCACCATATATTTTACTGGTTGCAGAGCCACAAATGCAAAAAGAAAAACGTGCATATTTAGACACTCATTCAGTGAAAGATAACTGATCCTGTGGACACTTAAAGGAAAAAGAGAGCAGGCAATGAAACCATGAAGAAATTCAAGGCATCTCAAGGAGAAAGCTGAAATCTAACCATCAAACTGCATTTTATTTATCAAAGATAGAAGTGCAGTGATTACGAGCCTCTGCTGACTTCTCTTGGAAAGAAGAGAGAAGGAAGAATTTTGCCCAGATTTTGGGTCCAATAAAAAAATAAAATCTCTCAATATAACAACCAAAGTAGGCCTAATTTTAACAGCAAGATGAGACAGTATAGGGAAATTCCCCGCTATTCTAATCATCTAATTTTCTTCTTCCCTTGTCATAAAGCACACTGAGATCAAAGGCAGGGAAAAGAAACATGGCAATAACCATCTAATATTTAGACTTAAATAAACTAATGACAAATAAAACCAAAAAACACAAAAGAAATGAGTAACAATTACATCATTTACAATCTGGTTTGGGTTTCTCTCTTTGACCAATCCTGATATGGTGGAGTAGAACCATAACACTCCAAATTCTTCAAGTCAACAAAATTACTAGGAATTCTAAATTGAATACTACAAAAGCAAATAAAGCACACACATGCATTCTTTAGTTAGGGACGTGTGTCTTCCTTTATTTATTATGGATAATGCAAACAGTTTAAAGGTGAAAAGATCGCAATTCTTAATTCTATTCTATAAAGTTGTAGAAAATCCTTAACTCTGAGCTTGTCTATATTTAAGAATTAACACATAACAAGATAATTTGTGAATTCAGGGTGAAATAGCTCTTCTGCACTAACATTGCATGTGAAAATTAATTCAAATGTGTTTTTGTGCAATAACCTAGACCTTGTCTACCACAGCCATTCCAGAAAGTTAATTTCCATAAACTTTTAAAGTGCATTACACTGAATTCCATTAAGCTCACTTTTAATTCTGAACTGAGTACCCACAGTTCAAATTCCTGCCTTTAATTAACTGGAATTTATCCCAAATGTATTTGCATATTCAGGCTTGTACAATGTCTTCACAGAGGTAGAACCGAAGACTTTAAATTCATGGCCTGTTTTAATCCACACTGACTTTTCCATGCCAGAGCCTGCAGTTATTTAAATGACTAATATTTCTTTACCATTATGCTTGTACTATTCTGAGGAACTTTCAGAACCTTTTGAAACAATATTTTAATTTTTTTCTTCAGTTAATTTTCATAGCTTTCTTTTAAATTTTATCTGGTCTTATAGGTTCTGAAATTCACTTCAATTATTTAAAACACTGCTTCCCCAGGACATTAGTTTAAATGCATGGAATGTTAAAAAAAAATTAAAAAGACAACCAAACACTTTAAAGGAGTCACTTCCTTCAACAGCTTGAATTCCTGGAGGAGTGGTTCTTGACTTTTTCAGCTTGATAAGAAATAGCTTAATCACTACTTACCTCACACTAAATATCCATATTTTTTATATCCGTATATCTTCTCATACTAACAACCAATCATTGCACATCTCTTTTATGTTTGCATGACACTTGCTTTTCATAAGATAACATGAAAAAAGATGAAATTACATACGGGCTTATATTATAAAAACTTGAAGTTGCATAAAGGCTTACAAAAGATGTCTTGGTAAAAGCCCCAACAAAAGCTTGTGCAGTCTAAGTACTTGCAAAACACGTAATTGAAGAAAAAACAGAGAACTGTATCATAAATGTGCATTCTCAGTTTAAAGATCAACAGTTCTGGAATTCATTGTATTCTTACAACTGAAGTATTTTTGGTTTCTGCAACAAGGAGGAGTAAACATGCCTTGTGTATACTTTGTTTCATAACCATTGTTCTAGAACAGAATTTGTTCTTCTCTATATATTAAATTAGGGACTTGGCTAAAATAGGAGCATCAAACTGATTATCTAAAATTAAACTGACATTTCAAGCTTTGGAGTAGAATCCATAACAGTAAGAACAGTTTTAAGCTTCCCTTCCTAGTTCTGCGTCTTAAACTATTGGTGATTCTGAGTCACAGCAACAGTTCAAAATGCCAAATACTTCATGTGGTACTACATGATTTGTTCTAGCAATGGAACTATTAGTGATGTGAAAATTATGACTAGCAGCTGATAAAAATTTCAACCACTTCTGGAATCAGAAATCCTCCTGTTGCCTTGCGGTAAATCAATCATTAACCTTTTTTCCCTCATGACACATCGTCTGTTACATTTCTCCAAATAAATGTATGCAGATTTCATAAGGTTTAACAGAATCTTCCTCCAAAAAGTAGTCTAGTCTCACATGTTGAGTCTTGGGCTTTGGAAAGTGACTACGACCCTCCACTGACAGGCAGCAACTCCCTTACGAATGGAATACTGTATTTTGTTAACTTACCAAAAATCACTTAAAATCCCTACTCTTTTTGGAGACAGAAATGTAGAAATTAAAGGAAGTCATGTTTTGTAGCTATCATTCTCTGGTGCTAGGACATAAATGTTTTGTACAGAAGGTTCCTTGTTTATAATAATTCTAAAAGGATGGGATCTAACCTTTAATGTAAGACCAAACAAGATACTGGGCTAGCAATGGCTCTGTTCATATTTCTACCTCTACCACAGGGTTCTGTGGAAACTAAAGAGCTCTCAACTCCTTCCTGTAACTCATAAAATCCATTGTAAACAACTTTTGAAGTCAATAGGATATACTTTCAACTTTGAGAATTTCAAATACCTTTCTCATGGCTAGAGAAGATGCTTATGACCAACCAGTAAATGAAATGGTAAATGTTTACCAGAAATTAACTTGGCTCTATGTGTACCCTCTCACAAACAGGGATTTCATAACTTCAGACAAAACAAAAGCTGTCACCACAGAAGGAAGCCTGGGTCCTCTTAATCACAGAGTGTAACTGAGTAGACAAACTGCAGTGGGTCCCCTTTAGTCCACGAATGCAATCCACAGAAGGATATACACACCATAAAAGAAGTAAGAAATTTCATTTTGAGTGCACATCCATACCATTAATGTCTGTCCATACAATCCAACTAGAATAAAAGTTTTTCTAAATTAATACTCTAATAAATTCATTGACCTGTATTCTAAGGCCGGTAATTAATCAACAGGTGAGACTAAACCATCCTCTGAACATTTCTGGCTTTGATTAATAAAACACTGATAATTCCCTAAAGATCTTGGAAAACATAATACAAGATTACACAGAATTTTCAGATTGAGAAGGTAAGAATACCAACTGCAATCCTGGAAAGCACTCTAGGTATCTGTAAACAAAAATGAATTTTACAAGTAATTATATTAACAAATTAGAACATTATTGTGCATGCTATGCTTAATAACAACTTGCAAAGTTACTCAGCTGATGTTAAACACTCATTTTGTTTTTTGTGGCATTGCATTTTAAAAGCAAATAATAAAAACAGAAGGTGTGGAAGGGACCCAAAATTTAATTGCTGGAGAAAGACAGCTGTATTTTTTGAAAACGATAATTACCTTCAGTGCTCTCCAGAGGATAGGCTGATACAATCTATAGAGCATTTCTTCAACTCCTTGACGAACTTTACTTTGCTTATGAAAATAACACAGCATCTAAGAAGAAACAAATAAAACAGGCCCCAAAGCCATTTTAACATTCTGCATTCAGGAAGGAGTAAGGGGTTGTTGCATTTCATAATTATGTAAGACAGAGTTTTCATACTATGGAAATGATAAAACACTTTAGTTGACCCTATATCTTATTAGGAAGTCTCAAAAATAGTAAAAATTAAAACAACCTAATAAACATAATATTTTATAACTTTATAGAGTCAGTAAGTTTATATAAATATCTACAACTAAGAAAAAAATACAGTTAGAGAATTTCACAGCAACACCTCATTTTTGTTACTGTAAAAAATTATTTTTAAAGTAACTGGCAGAAATACTTTGAAACCATGAAATTATGAACTACAGATAAACAAGCCTTTTCTCTGTTAAGAACAAAGGAACTTATCTGGTAAGTGGAGTTATCCAAATACACATGTACAAACCTAATACATTTTTTATGAATTGATGAAAAGCGAGTATCAGCACTCCTTGGGACTCAAAATTGTACTTAATTAGTTAAAATCCTGTTATTTTTGTAATTGAATTATGAATAAAAAAATAAAAAGTGGAAGACCAGAGAAAAATATGAGAAAGGACATCATGGAACTTGATATGAAGAATTCCTCCACTTGAAACACAGGGCAGTTTTTGAGCTGTGTTCTAAGGTTGGAATTAATCAGAAAGTGAGACGAGATCATCCTCTGAACACTTCTGGCCTTGATCAATACAGCACTGATAATTCCCTGAAGATCTTGGAAAATAGAATACAAGATTACACAAAATTTGAAAAGAAGCTGACCCTCTAGTGGTCAGTTTAAATTCATTCCAAGACCTACTCCACCTGCAGCCCAAAGACATATTTATTCACTGTCCTTTCAAGATCATAAGCCTTGGAGTCTGAAAAACATGAAATGCCTTGTCAAAAGCCTGTTCCATTGATCAGGAATCACAGGACAAGGAAATCCTACAGCTATGAGAAAACAAAACAGAACAAACCCCCTAAAAAAACCAACCCCAAAAAATCCAAACCAAAACAAACAAAAAAACCCACTATAGTATTGTACACTGGTATGTTGAGCTGTATATTGCACACACTATACACTCTAGAGTCTGGGTATTTGGGAGAACATGGAAGGGGCACTGATCAAATATAAATGTCTTAAAAAGCCTTGTGCACTTCTCATTCTACTTCAAATGTTCTGCTCATGGCTAAATGCCACAGACAGACAACTAGAATCAAAGCTTGTTCCTATAAACATATACAAATCCCTTACATATAATAGAAAGAAAAAAGCCATAAAAAGACAAAGTTTCATGTCAGACCCATCTACTAAGTTTGCCTCAAGAAGGTTATGACTTTTCATTCCTGTGATCATCTATGCAAAGGTCAATTCTATAGGTAAAGAAAGCTTAGACAACAAAAAATATTTCTGGCACTCTGGGAAATCCCCTTCTATTTCTACTTTTGAGCAGCAAAGACAAATCTGGTGCAAAACTATGAGCAGATTCCTCCTAAAATTCGTTGCAACATTTTTTCTCAGAATATGCTATTTTTTTTAAGTATTTGTGGTGGGTTGGCCCTAGTCATCAGCCAAACACCCACAGCCATTCACACCCTCCCTGCTCAGTGGGGAAGAAAGAATTGGAAGAGAAAAGCAAGTTCATGGGTGAAGATAAAGACAGTTTAACAAATGAAGCAAAGGGGACCAAAAAATCCTTAAAGGAGTGATGTAAATGCAACCACTCACCACCTGCCAAAAGCAGGCCCATACTCAGCCAGCCTCCCAGCAATGACTGCCTCCCAAATCCTGCTTTCCCTCAGTTTGCTGAGGGAATGATTGTTGTATGGCATGCAATATCCTTCTGGTCAATTTGGGTCAGCTGTCTCAGCTGTGATCTCCAAACCTCTTGCTCATGCCCAGCCCATTCCCAAGGGAAAACATGGGGAGGAGAAAGCCTTGAGACCACACAGGCTCTGCTCAGCAGCAGCCAGAACATTGCTGTGCCACCAGCACACCCCAAACACAGCCCTATACATATACAGGCTGCTATGAAGGGAAGTATTTCCATTCCAACCACACCTGGTATGGTATTTTAGTATGAAATGGAAATTTTCCACTTCATATCAACTGATCTTATTTTGATGCTACTAGCTCATGTCATGCTTTCCTGGAACTTACCTCTCTAACTTTAGAATGAACAGGAGAACTTCTAGGAAGATGAATTCCATGATGCATGAAATCCTGGATGCAGTTATATTCAAGTACCTGCAGTAAAAATACACACATGCTCCTGTTAACGCAATAAAACAATAGCAAGTACTGTAGTTGTGCAGCAACTATATTTTTCCCTAAAACAAGCAACTGAAAATAGTATCTGCTACTTCTTCCAATTTTTCCATGCTGGGGGTCTTAATCTGCCTCAATTGATTTTCAAAATTTCAGAATATACAACTAATCCAATTGTCAGAAGCTAAAAGCTGGGTAAATAAGAATACTTTGTTATCTGAAATTTTGCTCTGGCATTGTTGTGATCTGTAATTATGCCTTTAATCATTTCCATGGAAATCCACAAGAACTAGATAAATACTTGAGCTATCAACTATACAGACTTGCACATATTGAATAAAAGCTTCAGTAATTCAGCTAACGGGTATGCTTATGAAAAACATTGTGTTTATGCATATTTGTGAGAACCAAAACTTCAGCAGCAGAATTAAAGGTGTTTAACTGCAGCCAAGCTGATCTCAGTGGGAAAACATTGAAAGCATGACATATGGTTACTCCTTGACAATGCTGAAGAGGCCCTTTCCTTAGGGAAATAATTTTAAGGCTTGTTAAAGGAACCTCTCTGCGGTGGGAAGTCACGAGTCTTTCCCACCTTGTAATTCAAAACTATCCAAATGAAATTTCAAGCATAGTGTTACCTTTATGAATTCTCCTGACACCTTCTTCCAGGCCCTGAAGTAAACTTCTGAAATGTATTCCATCAAGAATCTGTATTAACATATAGGAAACACTGTCAAGAAAGCACACTAACCATATGTATGTACAACTCATGAAGGTAAAACATGAAGTTTTGTATAAGAACCAATACTGTTTTTAATTCTGTGCATCACATTGGTTTTCAGAAGAAGAAATTATTTTTCAAGTCTACAGCAATAACTACCAAGTTAACACTTAATTGATGAACCCAAGCAGGATTACATGATATTTGAAATATCTCTTATGGTGAGAGAGTCAAAACATTCAGAGAGACACTTCACTGTTTATGTACCATTGAAGAATGCCTTAAATTCTTTATAGAGACCCACAGGAATACATTATTCTACCTGAAAGCATTAGAATGCCTCTGATTTTAATACATAGAATTACTTCTGCAATATTTCACTGCATAATCAAAGAAAAAAAAATCTCCATATTTTTCATCCATCAACCAAGTTTTCAGGCTATGATTTATCCTGCAAGTCACTTCTTATTAGAATGCCTTATATAGAAACTGAGCAAATTAAATTAAGAGATTGCTCATAGGAAAAAAATAGAAACACTCTACAAAAGGAGAAATGGACCTGCAACCCTCACACAAGCACTGCAAATAATGCAGTCCAATTTCTATCAAAGTCATTTGCTTTAGCTAATGGCAAATAAACATTTACTACTCCTGTAACTGTACACCCAGGCACGTCACAGCTACTATTGAATGAAGTTGCTGAAACAATATAGCAGTTATATTCAGAAGATTTGTGGGTTTCTGGATACTGATATATTTTTTCAATACACTAGCTATTTTTAGAGTGAAACAAGATTTTAGACAAGCTCTTACTAATTAAGTACTGTAACTGGGATGCATACCTTGGAAAGAACTGTAATTGGTTTTTAACAGTTCCATGTATCATTTTAATGAAGTTTACATTCCAGCTGAACAAAAAACTCAAGAGCCTTCTTCCCTGTGGGGAGGAGAAAAGAGGAAAAAACAAAGGGAACTCAAAGCTCAGAAGAATATCCAGTTTAAGAACTACCTCAAAAATCAGTAAATACAAAGGAAATTACATCTTTAATTTTAAAATGCAGAGGTGAAACGGAAAAAACTATTTAAGATTCTTAATTATTAAACAGAATTCAAGCACTGCTGTTATTCATATTGTACAAAAAACACAGAACAAATGAACACGTGGATCACATATCTGCCTCCATTCTTTGAACGTCCTTTCTGTTTTGGTGTGCCTTCAAGCAGCATTCCAGAACAATAACAGACTGTGCCATCAGCACCCTCATCAAGGCTGGATCACTGAGCTCTGCCAAGTGCAATAGCATCCCAGGATGACACTGGAATGATGGTGAAGGCATAAATAAAACACCATGACAACTCTACCAGCACTGGACACAGAAGCATTTTTAACAAAGCCACAGAGAACAGCTGGTCCAGTGAGGAAATTAAATGTTCTGATCAGCAAGGACCTCTTGCCACACGAAAAGTAATATTGCAAACCTCCTGGAGCTGTTTTCATTCATGAAAACAGAAACTATTTTTCCAAAATTAGTTTTCTTCCATTATAACGCGTCAGGAACAATGATGATGAATGCGATGACCAATAGAATTTTGCAATAAAAGGCAGTGGAAGGCTGTGGATGAAGGAAATAAGCCAATACTCTTCCAGAATCAGCAAGATCTGCCCAAGGAATTGGAGCCTTATACAGTATCTGTACAGGCAGCCTCACTCTGACTTAGCTTACAGATGAAGGTAAGACTTCAAAATACTTGGTCACATATAAGGGTGAGCCAGCCAGTTGTAAGGGTCCTTTCTATCTGTCAGCTTTCTAGCCAAAAATAAACTAGGAATATTAATAAAGGAAATGCAGTAGTAAAGAGCATATTGGCAGAAGTGCAAAAGGGTCACTGAAAAAAACATCAGAGGTTCAGAGGCACTTCCACTGAAAGCTGGACCAAGAGTTGTGGTCACACCTAAGACCAAACAGAGAAATAGAGTGCCAGTCACACTTGGAGTTGGAATCTCATAGAGTAGGGGAGGGAGATAGAAGCACACAGTCAAAAGCTGCTCTGTAGTGCAACTGATAGCTGAAATGCCTTTAGGTGAAAAAGTAACTCAGAAGCTCATAAAAATCAAGACCTAAAGGCTAAATACAATGTCAAGATTGTCTACAATACAATACAATATCTACAATGCCCAATGTCTACAGGTCTGATGGAATCCTTCCAGTTGTCAGTGAGTTGTCTCTATCTCCAACTTTGGTGGCCTAATACAAACATAGAGGAGGTCCCACTTGGCATGTCACACATCAACATCCCTGACAAATCAAAAGGTCAAAGCAGTTTTGACCTACAGTTCTTTCCTCAACAAAGCATGGATGAGGACAAACTCAAACTCATCTCATCTTCTACAACCCCAGCAGCAAGACAGATGATAAAAAGCAAAAAAATAGCTTTCAACCAATTCTTTTCAACCCTAAATTTCAAAAGATTGAGCCTGCTCCTGAAAATGATGATAGGTGCCTCTAACTTAATCTGCTGCTTGTGATTAATGGATCTGAAATTATTATTGCTATCAACATTCTCATTATCGTGAGAGGTAACCTGCTAAGAGTGAATAACACTATGAACTTGTCATCTTTGGTATTAATGCAGTATCAGAGTGTTGGGTGTCTGGTACTCCTGTACTTGCAGACATAGAACAAAGTCACATGCTCTACGCACACAGAGAAGGTTAGCAAGGAAAGAGTACAACAGACCCACCTCTAAAACACAATAACATGCTCTGCAGGCTCTGCAGCTGTTTGACTGGAAACCCCATCCGAACAAGAATGTTTTCATAAATCACAGAGATATAAATTCAGAGGATCACCCCACTAATGCAGCCTGATAACAAGCCTCTGAGAAATATTACTCTGAGTTGAATATCACAGCCTGGGAAGGCAGAAACACTGAACTCCCTCATCCTACAATGAGGTATAAATGTGCAGTTCTCTCTTGGTTTAATCTGATTTAGAATTGACACATAGCATTCCTGACCCTTCCCTTCCTTCAGTCTTGCATATGATGAACCATTCCAGATAGTCAATCTGTCTGAAAAATAATCTTACTAGAAGAAAACAACTACCTCCTTCAATCAACCCATGACATTGCTGCTTGAACATTACACTGTGGAAAGGAAAAGAGGAATGCTAGCCTATGGCAACACAGGATCATTGCACTGGAGTTACAGCAGCTTAAGCTGCTATGGTGCTGTGCTCTGGGGTAAAAAAAAAACTGGGATTGCTTTTCTTAGGAACTGTAGGACAAGTCTGCAGGCATTAAAGGGAGTACTAGGCCTGATACATAGAAGCTCAGTTTCATCTCAAAGCAATTCATACATCATGTTGATATTTAGTATTACTAGGAGCATTTTAGAAGAATTACAAGATGTAAAAAAAGGCCCAGTAGAGATACTGGGGGAGTGTTGGTTAGTTTCTTGTTGCTACAAGAAATCTATTATTAGTGAAATGAGCCAGGAAGAGGAATTAGAGAACACACATGAGGTGTGTTATCACTGCAAGTGAACTCCCACAGCACACAAATCCCAAACGAAAGGACTTGCAACTGAAGTACAATGGCTTCATAGCAACAGGAAAATGCCTTGAACACTTTGAATCTCCTCTCTGAAGAGCTAGGAAAATCCAAGTTGGCTACCATTCTGGGTACGTACTGTAAGTTCATATAATGAAGTTGGATTTCTGCTCATAAACTGAGACATGTGAATTTGGATGTTTAAGTCCCTGAAACGTTAATTGTCTGAAGACTGATTCATGTGATCAGCTGTTTAGTTACTATTTTATGGAGCTGAATTGTTCTGTTGACTCTGCTGACTAGGGTTAATATGGCACACCCTAAACACAGAGCAATTTTACATGCCCAGATGGTTTTCCAGAAGGCAGAGATCTATGACAGTGTTTTACGTGCCAGCCCCACATGGATGTCTGAGGCAACTTAGGTCATTTAATGTAGCATGGGTCATTCACTTAAGCAATCAAACCCTTCCCAGGACCTGCATTGATTATGCTCCTGCACAGATGTCTAAATTCATTTCAGACACTTAATTTAACTGAACTCTGTCCTAGGATCTTTCCAGAATGGGTTATGGTTCTTTTTATTTTGAACTGTTATCCTCCAGGATGTAAAGTGATTTGTGTATTGGACTAGCATGGCAGATTTTGGTAGTGGAGGCCTGCAAAGGTGGTTTCTGTGAGAAGCTGCCAGAAGCTTTCCCCGTGTCGACAGAGCCAACATCAGAGCTCCAAGGCAGACTCACCACTGGCCAAGGCTGAGCCCTTAGGATACAGCTGGGAGCTGCTGCTTTCAATCAGTCCTTCCAGCCAGAAATCCAAGAATTCAGAATTAAGGATTTAAACCACTAATGATCAGATGACAGAGCAGAGAGTGCAGTAAGTTGCTCTCTATATCTACCTAGAAAGAGACAGGCCAATGAAAATGCAAATGTGACAAAATGTCAAGAGCCAGAAACCCCTGGGAGAGTGAAGAGAAAAATCTTAGGCAGAGAAGCAAATGTGCAAAGCGTGGCTAAATCTTGTGGAGCAAAGTGGATGAGTTTTAATATGCCAGGAAAAATATTCATTACCAAGTCTGATTACCACTGCTTTTCTCCCCTCCTATTAAAAAAAAATAAAAAAAACACGACAAAACCACTTCTATACTGTTTCACTCAAAGATTCAACGTACTAATCTCCTTCAGAAAAGCTGTGTAGTAATTAACACGTTATACTGAAAATCTCACATGATGTGGGAAAAAAAAAACTACAAGAATTTGCTTCTAAAGTGTAGATAGCAGTTGTACTGTACATATATAATTACCAATTATTTACTGTGCCTATATGAAGATCAAATATTAAAATAATACAGTAGATTCAAACATAACAGAAGAAAAAAAATAGAATCAAGTATAGCTAATGCATTTTAAGTACTGTGACAAAGAACACACACAAGTACACTTTTTCCAGACGAGAAAAAATCTCAAAATGAAATACACCAAAGACACAAAATTAATTGCAAACTCTGTCAGTAAAGTCCTACCTGTCTTTACTCTTTCTACCCACGTTTCCTTTTTCCATTCCTATCTCTCATATTGCCTTAGTACATCATAATTTTAGTCAAAACTAAGATAGCTTAAAATATGGTATGTAAGTAACAAAGACCCTACCAACATTGTGGCAAGTGTCCAAACCCTGCTCTATCAAACATTTCCCCTAACTCCTTTGTTATCTCCATTTTTAAAATGCTATATCCTTATACTGCAGCAATATCCAGGCTCATTTAATGACAGAAGTTCATATATTCCACAGGAAAAGGAATATATTTATTTTACACATGCAGGAAGGAGTTAGAACTTCAGAGACAAAGTCAGGTGGTCTGGTCATCTAACCAGAAAAAAAGCTTGGACACCACTATTCTGGTGCACAGGCACAATCTAAAAACAACAAGACATCAACTGTTCATTGAGAAAAATGTATATAGTTAAATAAATTCTCATTTTCTGTAAAGTTGGGGTCTTTTCATGCTACTTTTAAAACAGAATATGGCAACGCAATTTTCTAGATAGAGTCATTTAGAAGTAGAATTATTTTGCTACAGTTACTTGTCTTCAATAAAAGAAAAACTGCTACGAAAGAAAAGAAAAGGAAAGAATTACACCAGGGAATGATTTTAAGTATCAAGGGAAATGCACTGGAAGCAAAGCACTTGATTCTTATTGCCTCAGGATAAAAGAACTGGACTGAAGATTTAGACATAAACTTTCACACTTTAGTCTGGAATATAAACAAGTTTTCCATATGAAACAGAGTATCAACCATTTATAGCTTAGAGTGAGAGCTGATGTGTCTCATGTTGCTAACTACTGTACAGTAAAAAAAGATAAACTGCAAAACTATTAAAAGCAACCAAAGCTCACTGGCACAAAACCACAGTAAGATAAAAGTTAGCTTACCTCTTCTTTCTTAATGTGTTTTACACTCATAAAACACTGAAGCAACAAGTCCTTGACTTCATTACTCTCATCTGAATCATAATCAAAACAAAGTAATGTCTGATGTAAATTCCATACACGAACTATATCTGCACCCTGACAGGAAAGAAGAAGCCCACATTAGAGTGGAGTAGGCATGGGTTTAACACAAATATTTTAAATAATGAATTTGAAATGCATTATTACAGATTGTGAAATTATGATCATTCATTTCATCACATTACTAGGAAAAAATATATGTGACTGCAGAAATTCTGACTTCCAACAAATGAAGACATGCTCAAGTACAGAAAAAAAGTTGGCATTCCATGCAAGATATGTTAAAACCACATCATTCCACTTTTTAAACTTCGTACAATACATGCAGTTAACAGGGGAAAAGAGGGGAAAGAAATAAGGATATGTCCATTGGGTTAGTGCAAAAGATGTGTATCACAATATTCCAAGTAACTCACACATTTTGAAAAATGAAAGAAAAATTATTTGTAGAAAGACAAAGAGCAAGTGAAGATGAAGCTTCCCACAAAAGCTATCTCTATGCTTAACTGAACATAGCACTTAAAATCTGAGTTGACAAAGAGTTAATTCCAATAAAAACCTTGGTCATTGGACTGGACAAAAGAGCGAAAAGATGAAAAGGAATGCAAAAAACCCCCAAACATCCAGTTCTTGTGAAACTTATGCCAAAAATCTTTGAAATTAATTCTAGAGAAGACAGTGTTTTATTGCAGGGATAATGTTTTTTGAAATATTCAATAATAACCTGAAAGTCAACACAGCCTTAGCATACCGTAGCAGCTTTATTCAGGCTCTTTCTCAGCAGAATGACAAACAGAGTCTTCCCCAGCTGCTCTTTCCCTTCTAGTCCCTTCTCCCACCACATTTCACACATACGTTGGATAGCACCCTGTAGGATTTTTTCAGATGCAGGTAATGCAGGAAGAATACCTACGAGAGTAAAGAAATACTTACTGCAATGAACCCAGTCATTCCTGTGAAACAGAAGTCTGTGAGCACACTAACTACACATCACAGTGTTACCTACATCCTGCCACATTTACACACCTTCTTGGCTTATGCTCACTGCAGTATTTAGGCAATTCTAAGGTTTGGCCCAAGTTTTTGGATCAGTAACAATGGAATATTGAGTTTCGCTTGACAGTAGTATAAGTTACAGGATAATCAAAGTTACCTTCCACTGAGTGAACAGCTGCGAGAAAGAAAACTATTTACATTCCAACTTCTAAATTGTGCAGCTGATTTTTAGGTAAATACTCCCTTAATTTTTTCTCATAAATATGAACTCAAACCAGTACCAACTTTTCTCCTGTGAATTCTGTTTCATAGGCCAGCTGGATTTCAGTCAGACCAAACAGCCTCTCTAAAATGCTGCATTCTGTACAGAGAAGTACTCACTGTTTAGTATAAAAATGCATTCTACAAGAGCTTTGTAGTTTACATTTTCATCCACCGAAGGTATGGAAGCAATAACGACAGCTGCCACTCCTTGGATCACTGCTACAGTTTGTTTCTGAAAGAAAGCAATGCTGAGGAAACGCTTCTGCAGTTTGTTTTGGACTCAGAAAACAATTCAAACAAGAAATAAACCTTAGCAACAGAGAACAAAGCTGAATTGTTATTATGCTTCCATTTTGAAGAAGGAGCACACTGGCACCCAAAACCTATCAAATAAGAGGCAAAAGAATAGATTTTTAGAGTACATCTTTTCGAAAAATTTGAAAAGGGTTTTCATCTCCAGCTAGAACATAACTTTGTGACTGTACATGTGCACTCCTGCACTAAAATCCTCATCTGCAACAAACCCACTCAAACACACATCCATTTCAGGGCTGAAAAGTCCCCAACTAGCAGGGTCTTGTCTAACTCAGAGGTGTGTACATCTGGTGACTTTCACTCCAAGTGTGTGATTCTACAGGCCTCTGAATAGATGACTGATTTTTCTACAAGCTTCTAGGTTTCTCTAATGATTTCCCCACTGCATTTCTTTTCTTCCTCCAAAACTAAATAATCTTTTCCCCCAGTATTCTCAAGCCTACATAGACTACAGCACAGAAGGCAGTATATAAGGGTGTAAGTCAAAAAAATTCTATATATTCTAAATTTGTGGATGGGACAGTCAAATCTAGATTTCATGATCTTCATTAAATAAAATGACATCACAAATCGGGTAGTGAATTTTTTATACTATATGCCAGCTACTTAAATCTAACATCTGCAACATTAAAATTTGTTTACTGAAATGAGACGCAGAAAAAGCCCGTTCAACTCTACTGAGAAAACTAAGTGACATCTTGCATAATTAAAATTATCAGCAGATCTAGTCTTTTACACTATAGACCTATCATAAGTTCAGCTTAACCCAAGCATAAATTAAGTCATTTAAAAATGGGCAGGAAGGTGATATTTGGAACTGATCTTATTTGATAACCCTTGCATGTTTTCAGATGTTATGGAAAGCCCATTTTATTTCCCAAAAAACATGAAACATTCATCATATTTTCATTTTACAAGATTCTCACCATTTCTGGAACTATATCAACTTCCATGTCATCATCACTTTTATCATCTCCAGTCCTGTGCCATGTTTCCACAGGGTTCTCCATCAAGCTCTCTGCCAACAGCTGTGTCAGTCTCTGCCATAGCACTTCTTTTTGCTTTCTTGGCAATTCTTGAAGTAGCTCATTCAAGTCAAAATGATCAAATGTATTTTTCTATAAATGGTCAGAAGATACCACACAATCCCACATCAGTGAAGTGTCTTATACTTCATCATCATATTTTCTACACTTAATGTGGGTTTTTACATTAATGATCAACTTATACTCCACTGCAGCTATAGAGATAAAATATTTTCTAGAAGTTACATTTTTTAAAAATAGCGTAAGAAATTCCTGCTAGTCAACTCTACCATGAAGCAAGAGTGCTGCTTTTAAGACAAAAGTCTTTAGCCCTTGATAGCAATGAAGACAATTCCATACCCGTAGCTAAGAAGCTCAAAACTGCAAAGAATTTAAGTCTCTGATTTTGTCTTTACTCTCTTAAATATCGATTGATGATGGCTGTTGAAAAAAAATCCTTAGACAAGGACTGGAAACGTAGCAGTCAGTAGAGCCATAGAGACAGCACTAATTTGGGATATGATCTCCACACATCAGAGCTCTGCACACTGCACTGTTTTAAAGCCCCACATCAAACCCACCTCCTGAGCCCACTGACCCCACACCTCCTGCTGACAGGGAAGCCACCATCAGTCTCTAGCAGAGACTGCACCATGAGGCTGATCTGAACTATTTCCTAGTAAGAACTTTGCTAGAAGAATTTACCTCAGGGACACAAGGAGTCTGTTAGCATCAAAGAAGGGTAGGCTACCTGCTAGGAAAGGGAATATGCAGAGAGAAGATGAGAAAGAAAACCAGGCACAATCAAGAGAAAGAACAGATAGTTTCTGGGATGTACTTTGCAGTACTGAAGTGAAGGTTTACTGGATCAAAAACACTTCAGAGGAAAAAGGGAGAATGTCCATGATCTTGAAATAAATATATTTTTAGTTTGCAGATACACTGCAAGGCATCAAAAAGACAAAGTTGAAGGTAAAAACAGAAAAGAATGAAAGAAGTAGCAGTAAGTGTTAGAAAGTTTCCAAAATCATATGAGAAGAAAGATCTTGTTACATATTTATAAGAGAATTTCTATTCTATTCTACAACTGAAAACAAGTAAAATAAACCAAGGGCCTCACAGGGAATTCTGCAGCCTTGTGCTTCAAACAAACCCAAAAGACAGGATATTAAGATTGTACTGTTTTGAACAGAAAGAATGAACTCCTAATAAGACCAGAGATTTTGGATTTTTCTTTGGGATGATATGACATAGAATTGTTCCAAAATCTATGAGGGGAAAGGATGACAGTGAATGATAATCAGATCTGTGATTCCTATTTTTCTGTCTATATTATGTATTTTCTTGAATTGGAATGGGATTTAGTGAAAAAAATGAACAATATGACATTTTAAAAATATTACAAAGGAAAAAATGAAAAGCCCATGAGAAACCTTCAAGGAAAATTCGCAAAGCCCTGGAATTTTAGAAGACATGGGTGAATCTAAACCTCGAGAGCATGGAAAAGAAAAATTCAAGGGAGAATTAAAAGGAGATTGGGGTGTGTGCAGAGAACAGACACTGAAAGAAGCAGTGATGCTAAAAGCAGAACTTTCAAGAGAGTTTAAAAGGCAAATTCTAAGGCTAGAGTAACAACTAAGTAGCAAATATAATACAAAAACTAAGGAAAGCAGTGAAGCTTTAATGATGATTTAACCACAGCCTCCTCCAGAAAAGCGGTAAGGAATTTTTCAAGGGAGTTCCAAAAAGGAGGATCCTCATACTAAGACAAAACATGGTCACACATCCTCCATCGCTGAAAGTTTCAAAAGGAAATTAATAAAATAACTTGAGTCTCTTGGACAATCAAAAAGTCATGTGGATATTTGTGTTCCCTTATGCTACAAAGACATGAAGACAATTTTAATCAATATATTCATTGTAGCTGATACATAAAGCTGGTACATAAAGCTGACATAAAGCTTCCAGACACACTGGCAACAGCTGAAAACTGTTGCACGAGGACTCCTGTGAATTGGTGATGAAAAATAAAAGGATGAAAAAAAACCCCAACCATTTTTAATCAATTTTTTACTGAATGCAGATGGCAGAATCAACACAACCAAATCAATTGAAAAGGAAACACTGCAAGTGAAGACTAAAGTGAATAGTTTTTTGTTAAAGTGTTTAGATTTAGGGAAAAATGGGAAGACTTTAAGCAGAGGCAATCTGGTAATAAAGCTATCATCTATAACTACATATAGGCACACAAATGAAAGAAATAGCAAATTTCTTGGGGAAAGATTCAAGGATGTTTGGGAAACAAACTTTGCGAGCTTATTGTACAGAACATGATTGCGGGTTTAATATAATTGCTACATTAAATCAGTTCATGCCTCTGTGCACATAGAGGTGAACTGATACACCTTATCCTGATACAGGTACTACTAGGAAAATACCCATTAGAAAGCTTAAGAAACCAACTTGACAATACCATTTATGGCAGCAAGCAAAAGATGTTTAGAAGAAGTCAGGTGTATCTTAACACGAGACAGATTGAAGCTGAGTGGAAAACACTTCAATGCAAATTATTATTTCTCATTATCATGCAATATATACACAATGTGAGAGTGAGCTTTTAATAGCAGGTTTCAGGGGATTTGTTTTGTTGTTCCTCCCTGTTCTCTCCATGCTTTATTTAGAGACAACAATCTACCCCTTCTCTAAAGCATTCAGTGATAGAAAGAACAATTCAAGTAAAATTAAACATGGACCAAAGAATATGCGAACAGCCCAAACCATCAAATGAATGCACAAATACTAGTGAAACACAATTCTGCTACGTTTATACATTAACTCATATTCATTATATACCCATAAACTCTTTCATAGATTGAAATTTAAAAATGTAATACTTCAGCAACATGAAATTACTATTTTTTTTAGAACTACCACAATACTAATAATTTATTTTTTAAAAAGGTACGTGGAACAACCAAATACCAAAAATTAGTTGGTTTATAAACATTCATATTTCAGATTCCACAACTTTTTCAGCCTATATTCCTTGAAGTGCCATCTGAACTTATTTTCTACAGCAAGTATTCCCACACATCTGCAAGTACCAGACAAATAGTTTCTGTCCCTTTGTCACACAATTTCTGCACCTGTAACAGATTTATGACTCCAGAAGTGATATATGTATACACTGGCTCACTTACAGGATTCTGAGTGTAACGCAGGAAGTCTTCAATTGACTCTTTAGACACGACTTGCAAAAACGCTTCGCGTTTCATCCTGGAATTGGTCTTCCCCACTTCATAAACAAAATGTTATATTAGAGAAGGCACTGTATATCAAACCAAGATTATTTTGGTCTTGGTTGTAGTCATATATCAGTTATATACATAGTATTTATGTTATATATGTATAATGTATATAATGTAATATGTTATATATTACAGTAGTTATACATGTAATACATAGTTAAAGTAGTTTTCCCCTCCCACTTTAGTTATCTGAATCAGCGTTTAGATTCACAACATCATTAGGCTGCAGGGCTTGCTTTCTTTTGTTTTTTTTTTTAGTAAATAGTCTTCAAGCAGAACAAAATTTTACTGGATACTTTGATTTTTAAAAGCACAATGTATTCTCCAGCACCCACCCACTAAGCTGGTCATCATTCCCAACAACAGTATTTATTTGTATCAGAAGCACTGAGGGGTAGTAAAATAGTCTCTTTTCTCGACTGTCAAGTGAAAACCATGGGAAATGGGAAAGTCCATCAAGAGCCTTATTCGCTCACATAAACATTCCCTCCATCCTAGGCGTCTCCTGACGTGCTTTTCCAGTTGGGAAAGTGACTTACACAGTACTTAGTGTGTGTGAAGCCACACCACAGAGCGGGGCGGGGGCCGCTCCTGGACCCCGTCCCGAGTCACCCGGGGGCTCCCGCCAGGCCTCGGCAGCGCAGGGCAGCGGGAAGCCGGACGGGCCGCTTACCTCGGGCTCCCTCAGAGCGGCTGAACCCTCACGGACCCGCGGGATGCGCTTCCAGCACCGCGGCGCCGCCTCAGCGGAGCGGAACGAAGCCGGCGGACACGCGCGTAGAAGAGCCCGCGTCGCACGGCAGCACCACTCGGAGGGGACACCCGTGGACAGCCCAGGATACCCGGGGACAGCCAGGGACAACCCGGGATACCCCCAGCCCCGCCCGCTCCCTCCCTCCCTCACCCGCCACTTTTCGAATCCTCCCGCGGCCGACGTTGAGCGCGCGCCGCGGAACTCCCGTCTCGTCTCGCGAGAGGTCGGCCACCGCCCCCGCCCTTTCCCGCGCGCGGCGCCGCTGAGGGCGGGGTGAGGGGCCGGGGCCCGTGTTCATAACTCAGTGAACCACAGAGTGAGCTAGGCTGGAAAACGCTTCTGAGGTCATCGAATCCTACCGATGTCTGAACATCACCAGGTCAAGTAGACCGTGGCACTTAGTGCCACGTACAGCCTTTCTTAAATACCTTCTGGGAGGGTGCCTCCACCACCTCCCTGGGCAGCCCATTCCGGCCACCCTTTCTGTGAAGAAATTCCTCCTTATGTTCGATCTCAACCTCGTCTGGCGCAGCTTGAGGCTCTGTCCTCTCGTCCTGTCGCTGGCTACTTGGGACAAGAGCCCGACCCCCACCTGGCTACCTGCTCCCTTCAGGGAGCCGTAGAGAGCGATGAGGTTCCTCCTGAGCCTCCTCCAGGCTGAGCCCCCCCGCTGCCCCGGCCGCTGCTTGTGGCATTCGTGTCTCAGGCGCTTCCCCGGCTCGGTCGCTGAGCAGCGCCTGTGCCCGCAGCGCCCGGCCCGGCCCCGGCAGCGCCCCGCGGGCAGCGGGGCTGCGCTGCGCTGCTCCCAGCAGCTTCGGCCGCTCTGAAAGGCTCCTTCCACCGCTGCTTTCTGGCACAGGCTGGCTGGAGACACGGCTTGTCCCGGGGAACGTCCCATCAGTTACCCAGAGGCTGCTGCCATGGTGCAAACCCACCGCCTCGCTGTTCCCTTTCTGTACTTACCCGCAAAGTGTCAGTGCTTCCAAATGAGGGTAAGACACCCTCAATTAAATTCATGTTCATGCTTAAGAAACAGTATTCCTTCTTCCACGGATCTCTAGTAACGTGGACATAACTGCTTTTACAAAAACATCACGCATTTGATTGCACCGGTGGCTTTTTTGTCCAATAATGTTAGTGTTGCTGTTGCTGACAACTATGCTTTTACTCACAGTCCTGGTGAACAATATGAGTACTTTGCGCTCTTCATCCAAAGCAATCGAAAGTTAAACAGCCTATATGCCAGAATAGATAGGAGCTTATGTAAGTCAGATGATGTTTAGAGTTTGATAACTAAGGATTTTTTTTTAATATATCAGAAAATTATGTCTTCTGTTTCTTCTTTGCAGTGTTTGGAAATAGAGTCAGATCTTGGATTCTGTAATGTTCCCCATTCCATTTGTTTGACCTCTTCTGCAAACCAAAACCAGTCTAAGTGTCTTCTTAAGGGTTTAATTTATATCTCTCCATTTGGCATTTTCAGTAGCATTTCTCAGTGTTGGCTGTTCAGAAGAGAGAGGTGCATAACTGAAGTTAATTCCCTTTCAGTCTGTAGAAGCAGTACAGCATGTGCTGCTTTATTGTGCAAACAAACAGAAAACCAACTATAATTTCTACAAGAGTTCTCACATCTGGTTGAACTTCTCAGGATTATAGTTTTAAAAATATTATGTAATTCAGATTTTATCTCGTATTAAATGTAAAAATTCACTTTTTTAAAAGTAGCATTTACATCTTCTGTTTTAATTTTTAACATAGAATCTTCCGTAATGATCCTGCCTTTCACAGTTTTAGTTTATATTAAAAATTAAGGTTTTCACATTTTATACCACATTTATTTGCTATAAGAAGCTGGCTTGTTTCAGATCCTGTGGACTTTTCTTCCCAATTTAGGTATTCAGCTAAGTGCAAGGAGGCTGTTAAACAGTTTGCTTGGAGTAAGCTGCGTGAGCAATGAGCATACCTGTAGAATTGTAAAAACAAATAAGAAAGTATAACACCTAACACTTATACATTGTGCTAATGTCTGCCTATATTAAAAATTTTCTGCATATGTTAAAAATCTTTGCAATTTTAGATCCAAACTGATGGATTTATTTATCATGACTCATGTAGACTGAATATTTCATTAATACCTTGATTAGTCTTTTAATTAGGTGCTACATTAGTCACCTGGTTACTGTTTATTTAGTTGGGCACATATCCATTTAGTAAACAAACTAAAACATATTTTAGCTTTTAATTTCTGTTGCATAGCAACCACAGGATTATTTTTTTCATAGCATTGAAACTAGAAGTTGACACAGATAACAACAGGCTGAATAACACCAAGTGATTCATTTTAAAGGACCACATAGAAAAACCAGAGAGGCAGAATAATGTTTTCTAGGTTTTTTCAAGAACTGTGCATGAACTGCAAGCCAGTAATAAACCTACAACTCTATTTTCAGTTTCTCTAATATTCTTCCTTTCAAGAGTACCAAATTACATGCCTCTCTTTGACATATCTGTTCATCTGTTCAAAATAATCTATACCCTGTGATAATAATCTCATATTTATTATCATTTTCCTGTCAAGTTAAGGCAAAAATGAAAAATGGGCCTTTCACACATGGTTGCTGAGCAACAGCAAATAAAGATTTGCTTTTGTGCTACTGCTTCATGAACCAGTCTTTATTCTTGTTGGTGCCCTGCATTACAGATCTCGGTTACACATGGCTCACACCAGAATATTGTTTGGGCTAGAGCAGGCATTCCATTTCAACCTCTAAGAGTCAGCAGTATAAATAAAAAATAAACAAGTAGTTCCCTAAATGTCAGACGCTTTCGTGACAATATTTTCTTATATTTACAATGTTATTTTGTAGATAATAGTTTCTTATGAGATTATTTCACATGTTACCTACTACCATGTTGGAGTTGTAACTCCTATTTCTTTTTCTTTGAATATGTAATAAAATTTGTTATAGTTAATACAGTATGAAAAAAATCTGCTCATCCTCTGAGGCAGGCTGTTAATAATTTACATGCATGCATTTCCCTTGATTTTTTTTTTTTATCTTCACATACTTTGATAAATAATCCGAACAGCATGGGAGAGAGATGAAGTTTCACACTATTCCACTTCTCCAGATCTCCCCTTGCCTGAAGGTAATCCTGCCAATCATGCCATCCTTTATTCAGAGGCAGCTGTCACTTCTCAATGCTGGTGTGATTAGACCGTGAAAAGGCTTATTTTCCTTAAATTATTAATATTAACACGAATCAATTTTAGAGTTTAAGAGATTAAGTAGGGAAAAAAATCACTGCAGAAGAAAAAAATGTATCCTTGTTAACTCACACAAAAATAAGGAAATTAAATGCGCAGAGGGAATGCAAAAGCTGTTTGGAGAGCCACTCCCTGGAGTGCTGCCGACGGTACCGAAGTCCTGAACTGCCGCCCCGCGGGAGCTCCCCGCTACTGCCGGGGGCTGCAGGGATCCACACCCAGCTCAATTCAAGCTGGAAAAACACAGCAACTTCATTTGCTTTGCTTTGTTATGATGCTTTATGACAAAATATTTAGTTATTATATCATGAAGAGGGCTGGAGCACCTCTCCCATGGAGACAGGCTGAGAGAGCTGGGGGTGTTCAGCCCGGAGAACTGGAGGCTCTGGAGAAACTTTAGAGTACCTTTCAGTGCCTGAAGGGCTTACAGGCGAGGAGAAGGAATTTTTGTAAGAGCATGGAGAGACAGGACAAGGGGGAATGGCTTTAAATTGACAGAGGGAGTTTTAGATTAAATACTGGGAAGAAATTCTTTATTGTGAGCGTGGTTGAGGCCCTGGCACAAGGTTGTCCGGAGAAGATGTGGATGCCCCATCCCTGGAAGTGTTCAAGGCCAGGTTGGGTGGGGCTGTGAGCAACCTGGTTTAGTGGAAGGTGTCCCTGCCCATGGCAGGGGGGTTGGAAATAGATGGTGTTTAGGTCTCTTCCAACTCAAACCGTTGTATGGTCCTATAATTATTATTTGCTGTATTATTATGCCCTTACTGTTATCACTCATTCCTTATAAGCAGTGTTACAAATCATTATAATTTTTCTCTGCTCACTATTAGTACCATGAAAATGGAAATATTTCTGAAATGTTATAAGATGCTCACAAAATGAAATTACAATAACAGTATTTGCATAGCTGAATCCATCCCACTGTAAAAAAAAGGGAGTGTAATTTTTCATTACAACTACAGCAAACATTTTCTTGTATAAAGTTGCTGTCATCTTTCAGAATATTATGTATCATTGAGTAAATTTATAATACTAGTTTGTCAGTTAATTTGTTCCAGATATAAAACACTCCACTTACAAATGCCATGTCTGTATTACTTTAACCCTCTTAAATTACATTCTGATAGAGATTTACTGCTTTTGTAAGTGTCCTGTCTTCTTGCAGCTCTCATTCTATTTTAGTCTTTAAGAGAAAAATTGCTTATAAAGTACAAAATCACTGTTATTATTAATTTTACAAGTGCTCTTAGAGGTTTCATTGTGATAGACATGCATCATTTAGATATGACACCATCTCTGTTCCATCTGTCTAGTACAAAACATGAAAATACTGTACAAATATCAGAATGGACATGATTTGCTCATCCATACTAGTTTATACATATATAAACACACACAACAAACTGCTTTACAGTGCTTGGACATTATAGCATATATATATATATTCACTTGTCTCTCACATCTGTGTTGGCTTTGTCAGTAAGGGTGTTCCCCTGTCCTTGATCCAGACCAGAAGCCTGACCAAAGCCCATTGGGGTTTTTTACAGGCTGCATGTCCTGCTGCCTTCACACAAAACTGACACTGGTGTTAGTATCAAGCTGGGGGGAAATGTGGAGCCAGGCACCCATGAGGGCTTCCATATTCACTGAATGTAGACATATTTGTCATTTATTCCTGTTCTGGGCATCAAACAGTTTTATCATCGTAAGATCAGTGTTTTAGCAAACGTTCTGATCATGTCCTTAAACAAAGGAAAATTGATTCTTAACTCATCTTTTCTAGTAGAATTTTATCTCTCTTCCCCTTACCCCTGTGTTAATTGTACTTCTCCCATGATGGATTTCATTGTTAGCTGTCATGAGTTTCTAGCCACATGCTTGAATCAACAATAAATACTTAAAGCATAGTGATGTTTCAAATGTGCTGGTCAAGGACATTTTCCATGGCCTAAACTATAATTTCACTTCTGCCTACTTCTGATTAATTTCAACTTTTTGCACTTAATCTCATTAAGGTTTTCTCAGCAACTCAAGGGAATTCTAGAATCAAATCTAATTTGGTATCTAAGGCATGAAACGCCTATGGTGTTCACCTATTTCTGGTGAACTGAGAACCTTAATCTTCCAGAAGTTTCACATTTCCTCACATCATGGACCACTTTTTTAATTTCCCTGTGCCTTATGATCTCTACAAAATCATTCTGGCAAATTGAATCCCCCATTATGAAACTCAATTCTTTTAGGATTTCCAGAGCCTCAGAGGAAAGGGAGGAGAACAGAGCACAGTGAGGACCATACCTGTTGTTCACTGAATTTAATCCAGGGTGACTTGAGGCTGCACTCCCAAACATGCCTCTCATCCAGACCACTTCCGTATTGTACAAGAAGCGAAGTGCACAGGCAGCAAAAAAGGATTCTGAGAATAAGGTCTGCACTACCATCTAGTGGAATGTAACAGTACCTTCAGAAATAAACACTGGGCACCAATGACTATACATGGAAAAACTTTAATGTCTCAATGTGAAAAACAAGATTAGCAAAACTAAAATGTTTTTGTTAAAAAAAAAAAATTAGAAATTAAGCATTTTTTATGTCTCAAATAATCCAAACTTGAAAAAGCATATTGAATAAAAAAATATGGCATTGAACAAAGTTGCCTAAAACTAAGATTGAAACTTGTCAAAAAGCTAATCTTAGTGTTTTAAACTTTTAATTCCAACTTACTTATTTTACATGCAAATTAATTAATCATTTACCAAATAAAACAAAGAACCAGCATTGCTAACAATACCATTCATGAGTCATGAATATCCATTTCCATTAACCCATTTTTACCCTTTATTTCATTGTCATCACCTGGATAAATGACAGGTCTAGAGACAATCCAAGTCCTTTGTTTGGATGCTGTTGTCAATTCACCAAATGTATCCAGTGGGACTCTGAGCTGGAAGCTACAAGAGAGCACCAATTCACTAGCTATCATAGTTACTTGAGCTCAGAGAATTTCATTTTTCATTCCAAACTAAGTAAACTTTCCTATAAATTGTAACTGGAAAACATTGCAACACAGTAACTTCCACTTAACCCAAGAGATAGCAACAACAATCATACACAACATATCAGGGATTTCAGCCTATCAGTTGAAGTATTTCTCCCATGGCAAGTCTGCATGAAACTGTCTTGCAAAATATTCTGTATTAAATTATTAATCATTATGACACACTTAGTAAGCTTTAGTTGTCATGCTCTCAGAGTTTGTAGAATAACACACTAGCTTGCAAGTTCAACTAGAATAAAAGGACAAAAAACTTGTTTGACATTTCATGCTGGAAACAACCTCTGTTAAATGTATGCACTCTTTTTGGGTTTAGGGGTCTTGTCCCAGTTATTGAGTACAATTACTGACCTTCATTCAGTACTACAATTACCATAGGGCTTGCATTATCTACGTTACAACTCAAGTTCTATGCACAGATTAATGTATTTTTAATTCCTATCAAATCCTGACTCAGCAAAGCTTGCAGCTCCCAGCTATGTGACTCCTTGTTTCTGCCCAGCTGGAGTAGCTACATGCCCATCCCTGAGAGCTTGGGCTCAGGAAGGGGAATGCCCAGAAAGACCTGCAGCACAGGCCAGGAGTGCAAAGAGCTCCAGCACATTTACTGAGCTCACCTTAATGTTTAAAAAAATATACATTTGAGCCAAAGAATTGAGGTTCACCAGTTCATCTAGTGCAACATCCTGCAGAACGGAGCTACTGTGCTTAAATAATTAATAAATAAAATTAATCATCAGTTAGATCCTTACCACAGAGCTGATGAATGAATTCACAGGACATGCACAGAGGCTGAGGTGCTTGGTGCCCAGCTCTGAGAGCACCAAGGGTTCACACCCTTCCACTGCCTGGGTGTGAAAGGCTGGAATCTTGCCTAGCTTTGGGCTGTCCTTGGACATGTTCCTATATGGATCTTAAAGGGAAAAATGATTATTATTAGGCCTTAATTCCCTTGCTATAAAGTTTACAGCTACTGAGGACTCAAAGATTAACATGAAAGACAGGTTGGCTTCACTTCGTTGGTGTCTGAGGAAACAGATGCAGGAGCCTGCTCAAATTGGATTCCACTGTAGATGACTGGCAAGCAATATTCCCTGCAGACAGTGAGAACAGAGAGTATCACCTCTATCACATGAATACAGATTAGACAACTTTCCTCCCAGAGCTGCCATCTACTCTGGCAGCTAAATTTACTGCATAACACTGAAAGAAATACAAGTGGATTTTTGCATTTCTCATATTTCAGAAGGTGTCTGAGAATATTGTTGAGAGCCTGCCTGCCTTAGAAATCAGTAGGAAAGCATACAACAGTTGGACACTTTGGAATATACAAAACCACCATTTGGGATTAAATAACCTGACCATTTCAGCAGCCAGCTACAAGCACAAATGGGTCCAGGAAAATCTGCAGTTTTGGTTCTTTCTACCCAAAGGTACCATCCAACATTCAGAATTTGTTTGGGGAAGAACATAAACAATTAAATTGATTAAAAGAGGTACTTCATAGGAAACAAATTTTGTATTCAGCTCTTAGCTGAGAAAATACTGAAAATAGCCACATTGGTAACTTTATTGGCAAACACTGTTCTAGGTAGAGACTAGATAAACTAACAGCCCAAACCAGTTTAAACAGTACAGCAAATACCAAGAAGAATCCTAGGTTGGGGTTAGCCCATCAAATGAATACCAAGACCAACTGCAGGCACGCCTTGCACAGTTACTTCTGCTCTCTAACAAGATCTGTGAATACACAAGCAGTGCTGATCCAGGTACCACCTGTCTTGCAGGACTGAATAGAAGGTTTGATCTTGACCCAAGTCAGGAAAATGCCGACACTTGATCAGTACTGGCACTGCCAGGGAGTGTGCAATACAGAAGCACCTTGCCATGAGGGAAATGTGGAGACAGCCATGCTTTTCCTTGGCTTTAGGTGCCTTCCCATTGATTAGCAGATGCTTTTTATTCTGCTAAAAAAGGGACATATCTCCTCTAAGGAAAAAAAAATCCCAAACCAAAATGGAACATAATTTTGTAGTTAGTAACACTAAAGATTATCCAGTGGGGCCCATTCTAAATGGGATAGTGACTGATTGATGAAGTTTTGCAGCTTTTATTTATGGCTGATGATTACTGACCATATGATGAATTCAGACAAGCTGTAGCTGTTTATGGGAAGAGGTATCATAATTAATTACAGAATTATAACTAATTCTAAATTAATGCGAAGAGCATAATTTCTATGGCACTTTTTCCAGAATGGATAGAGGATACAACACCTCTTTTCTTATTTATGCAGTACATCATTATATTTTAAATCAATATTTGCCTTATCAAGCAAATGAAAGAATAGGAAAGAATGCCACAGGGAGAAATGTGGTGATTCAAAAGCTAAAGCAATTAAATACAGTGCTAAGTTCTTTTGAAAGCATAATCAATGAAAATTATTTAATAAGTGCTAGAATTATGACAATTTGTTCAATTGATCGATTTAAGAGAAAAAGAAACCACTGAAGTTAAACAAAGGACCTACTAATTCTTATGAGTGAATCTGTTCCAGAACAAGCACAGAAATCCCCATGAAGTATCCTGCACTTCTCACTCCACTTTCTCTCATGTAACACCCAAAATCTGCCTCCAGACCTTACAGGAAGGCTCCCTCGGTAACAGGAGGAATCTGGATACAGGACTATTTTAAAAATTCACTTCATTGTATTACCAGGTACAACAGGGATGTGCAAGAGAGAAGGGGTAGAGGGAAGCAACACACTGACTTCCATACGAACCATTTATTGAATAAATACATGCATCATAATGTAGAATTACATGAGCAAAAAAGGCAATCTGTACAAAATTGATTACCCTTTGTTCTCATTTTAACTCTCACCATTTGCTGCAGCTCTGATAAAGGATTCAAGACAGAAAATTAAAACTCTCTCAGTCCACATCCAAATGATATCCATGCTGATTTGAGTTCGAGTTATACCACTGCTATATTTAAGAAAGCTGGTTTTCTTGTCAGTGAAGCAGAGTAATTCTAAAAACAGTTTCAATAGTACAGAACATGTGTTGGTACATACAGGTAACAAAGCTTATTTTTAACCATTTCTTAAACATCTTCATATGTTCATATTTTAAGGCACAGGATAAACAAGAACTACATGAAAAGCTATCAGTTGATATTGAATAAATGACTTCATAATGAGGTGCAGTTTTTTCCCAGAGGCAAAATTGTCCTTCCTACTTCAACAACTGGAATCTGGTAATACAAAAGTTGCATCCACTCTCCAAAGAACTGATCTCATCTAGGCACTCACAGTCTGATCCAAATTCACTCAGGAGAATTTTTCTGAAGATCTGGCATCCAGAACTGATAGACTATGGGAATTCTAGTTGCTGAATTGCAATGACAGTTCAATCTCTTCATTACAGATTCCTAAATGGAAAATGGGATCTCTAAGAACCAATCCCTAATTTTAGGTAGTGAGCTATTTTGAAAACTTGCCCTATATTTTTTATTCAGTTATTCACTTTGTGCTGTCCTTTCACATTTGCCTGAACACAGCATTATTTTCCACCTAGAAACTTTAAAAGGCAGAAATTTTTTTTTGTTCAAGTGCTGTTTTCTGTCCCCAGACTTCACTTAAGACTTGAAACACTGAATCAGTTTAACACCCTATTTTTTGGCTGCAGATCAAACTCTGTGCAGTCACTGGCCAAGATGTAGAGCAAATATCCTTCCACCTCAGACTGAACCAAGGCAAAAGATAATTATGTTGAACTGCTACTCTTACATCTCATTTATTTAGATCAGCACTTGGTTTCTGCATTTTCATTGCATTAAGAACAATTCTGTCTTTCCATTCTTAACATGTTAATGGAGAACTAGCAAAGAAAATATATTTCATAATATATTTTATATGAATAGATGAGTGAATATATAGCTACCCATACATTCCAATATACACTGAAGCCTTCAAATGGAAATGTTTTCTTATGAAGAATCTCTATTCCCCAGCCCAGTAACAGCAGTTCCAGTACAATTTACAATGTAAGACTGTTTGATCAAATTGTCTTATATAAAACATGGCAATGAGAAGGCCATCACTGTATAGAGCTGTATGATGCAGTTCACACATATCCATAACAAATGTTCATGTTAAATTGAATTTAGACAAACTTAAATTTTTAGACTTGAAAAAGACAAAAAGCTACATCTATGGTAGGCACTTTGGTACATCTGGTAATGTAGGCAAATTCTACATCTAGAGTTAAGGTTCTGTCAGTAGTCTTACAATAAAGCTAATTTCAAGAGTTTATCACTCTGCTTTAAATTCTTTCTTGGCTGAGACATCATTCTAGAATCTTAGCTAAATAACATGCTTTGTCTAATTGCATACTTCTCCAAGGATGAGGACACTGGCTCTGCAAAAGCCAAGCTGTTCTCTTGGATTCTTAATGCACATTTTTCTAACAGTCTGAAAAATCTTACCAGAAAAAGAAAAATCAGTTCTGAATACAAAAAAAGATTCCCATAATTCATAAAATTAGAGTTACGAGCTCAGCTGTTGGGGCTGATGCACTCCCTTCAGATCCTGCCTGCCTGGATCACTTAGTGCTAATGGTGTCCCTGCTGCCTCCTGCCCAGCCCAGGGCACTGCTTCAGGAGGAGGACAGCATTGCTCAGAAACCTGCATGGACCCCTGAAGTGCATTTTGTTCATGCACCAAACACACGAAGTAGCAATGAAGCAACTGGCAAAGACAGCCAGGTTCATCTCAGTTCCCCACTTTCTGACCTACTGGTGTTCATTTGAGGATTACAGAAGGTATCACATAACATACATTCTAGCACAGTACTGTAGAATAAAAATAACATATGTCTTGTACATATGCCTACTATATGAACTTAACTTGCAAGCTGATTTGTCTACTTATAAATCAGTGAAACGTGGTGGTAAGGACAGTTTAAAGTGGTTAGAGATCTTTATAATACAGAAAAATCCATGTCCTCATACCTTCAAAAAACCACGTCTAATACTCCAGAGTACAGGAATAAATAACAAAATCCAACTGAACCTGTGTAATAAAACTGTACTGTTTGTTATGTTTACTCCGTTAAATGAAAACTCAAGATTAAGAAACTGTGATTTGTGGACCTCATCCTCTATTTATACAGTATTTATAGAATTCTCCTTTTTATTTATAATATTCTATAGCATGATTTCCCAATAATACATTTATATATAAATATTAAAATGTTAATGTTTCATACATTTTAAGCTAGCCCCACTGGGCCAGAAACACCATAAAGTAAAAATGTTTTTCTGCAGTTTCTTTTTGCAGAATATCACAAAATGATTAAGACCATTGTGCTGCAAAGACAAAAGGGATTCATCTGAAGAAAATAACATGCATTTAAAAGAAAATATCTGTATCCTTTATCTAACTTTCTTCTGAATTCGAACCAGCATGAAAGAATTATAAAAAAATAGTATATATTTACATGGTACAGTATACCTTGGTGAGATATAAAACAAGGCAGGAAAACAGCAGAACACATTCTTTTCACCTTCTAGCAGGTACAGCCATCATAAAGATCAATTTAAACACAAAAGATTACTTTACTGTACTATTGCACATTACAGTAACACATAGAACTGTTTAGCAAAATAAAATACAAAGTTTAACAATGAGGAAGGCTATGTCTAAATGAAATGACCAAGTGTTATAAAATTATTGGGGAGGTGTCTAAGAACTAAATCAGTAAAGCTATAAAAATAATATTGGTACATCTCTGAAAACAATGCGTTAAAAATATATAAAGGTTGGCAAAATGATGCATGAGGAATTCCTGGTGTCCATGGGCCTAACTTGCACCATGTGGCCTTGTACCATCTTCTGTCAAATCATACCTGAAAAAGAAAAACATAAAGGATTCATTTTTTTACATTTAGCATGTATTATTAAAACTATTATTAACACAGTAGTTGTTAATATATAGTATTGTTATTAATAAAGGAAATGTTATACTTACCACTGGGTCCAGCCTTTAGCAAGTTCTTCAGATGCCAGAGGTATTAATACCTGTGGAAAGTTAAATTACCAATCAATGCACTGTGTGCCTTTCATTCTATTTCTATTAAAGATCAAATCTGACAATCCTGTAAACTACAGTGTAAGCAATGCCATTGGTAAATTATGTATTTTACATCCTTGTCATCCCAGCTCTCTGCTATCTGCCTAAAATTTCAAGTTGCTGGTTTTGACCTTAAAATCCACACCCTTCAGTGGTACAGTCCCAGAGCACGTCACAGCATGGCAGTGGCAATCAGCAGATGTGTTCCTAAACAGCCTTCTGGATGAACAGGAACATTGAGGACACTGTTCACCACAAACTGACCATGACTCTGTATCTCTTATTCTCTTCACAGAGCTCAAATATGGAAATTTGAAAGGGTATAGGAATTTACTATTCCTTTCTCATGCTCCAAATCACGTGTGTAGCAAATCGGGTGATTTAATGTGTGCCTATAGAACACTGAAGTTACAAACACAGCAGCTGGTGTTGGCATTGGGAATGTCTCCAGTAGCAGCTCTTTCTCATGGGTTTTACTAACTGGGAATTTAATTACTTGTGTGTTTCCCTAAGTACTCGTTTGTGTTTCCAGTTTTGTCTGAACATTTTCTGAAATAATGCCTGGTTTCTACTGGTTCTTCTTTCTCTGACAGCATGATTAGTAAGTCTGACAAGCACATTTCTTTTGTTACTGTGCACTTATCACTCTCCACAAGAGATTACTGCCTCATCTTCCTAAGTCTGGCTCTGCAATTTGTTCCTTCCCCTTACTAAAGCCTGACCTCTAAGGCACCTGTAATTTTTGAAGGCTTCACACCTGAAACAGGTGCTTCAGCCAACATTAACTCATATGTGAAGAGGATTTTTGTTTTGTATAATATCAAGCTGTATTTACAGAATTTGCTTATTGTCAACTTACTTTGCCAAGCAGCCCTTTATCTTTGGACAAGAATCCACCGCTGTTCTTCACTGCTACATCTAGTGTTCTTCTCTGTACTTCAGGCAGGGAAACACTGAAATCAAACCTGACAGGCAAAGAGATGCTTTAGAGGGAATTCTGTACCACAGGTGGAAGTTCAGTTCCTACAGCTAAACAGCCACTCAAATCAAAACCAAACCACCTCCTTCCCCAAATTAAAAAATGAGGTCTGAGACAAATAAAAAAAATCCCAATGTTTTGCCTGTAATTTTTCTTGAAAACTGTGATCAATATCAACATCAAATGTTTGAGACTTCTGTTACCTTTGGCCTCTAGAGGCCACTGGTAAAACAAAACAAACACATGAGCAAGACAAAAGGAGGAAAAGGTCAAGCACTGACTCTAGAGAAATGAGAATGTGGAATCCTACTGTACTGAGAGCTCAGGATTAGTATTTTCCAAAAGGGAAAGATTAGTCAATTGTACTGTAATTGATAAGCAGAGCTCCTTTTCTTTTCTGGCTGGCTAAAGAAAACTATCAAAGACAGCTCTTTGCTAGAGCTGAAACTTAGACAAAGTCAGTACAAGGTTATACCACACCTACATCTATTCGTCACTACAGTTCTTAAACAGCTTTATTGCTTTGCAATATATTTTCCTTGGAAAGGCACGGCAAAATATATCTATTACCTGGAATCAACAGGAGAGAGCTGCACTACCAAGAAAATCTGCTGGAGCCTCTAAGTAATGATTTACAGATTTGCCTTGAACAGAAGTGTTTTCCCTGAGTTCATTTGCTGTTTGTAGAGAAAGGTCTTTATTGAAAAGTGATGGGTGGGAGAGTAAGGGACAGACATGTGAGGGAAACTACTATCAAAAATATGACTGCAAGGATAAGGATTTTTTTGCAATATAATATTGCACGAGCTGGTACAACTTCAACATATGGGCCAGGATATAATCTACAAAGAAATTTCCTGACTCCCTGGATACTGGGAAGTGCCACTGAGTGTCTGAGCAATGTGACCATGCACAGGCACTGGCTGGCAGCATCAGGCAGGCACTCAGCTAGCCAAAAGCTTTCTGGCAGGAAGAGAGCCAGCAGCACTGGCTAGCTAAAGGCACTCATGTTCTCACCACCTGCCGGGAGAGCAAATCCTGCAGCTGAGCTACCAGCACAAGGGGCATGGAACTGGTGTAGGCAGGCAGGAAAGACAGAAGTGGCTGCTAACAGCAAAAAGGGCTGTAGTGATAACAGGGAATAGGCGAGAAGAGCTATTACAGCAGAAGAGGAAGGTATGATCAAGTCTAATGGTGACAACCAGGAACTTCAACAGCTCACCCCTCAGTATGCACAGAAATCTTAGTTTGACAGCTTTGCAATTCCATGATACAAAACTACTACCCATACTTTAGAACCTACATTTGATCAAACACTGGGTTTAATGTCTTCTTTGATACGTGTGTTTTTCTTCTTCCTGATCGTCTCTTATCAGGCAACAAATACATTCGTACATAGGGATCAGATCCTTCTTCAGAAAACGCTATTAGATTTCTGTGAAAAAACATGGAAAAGCACTTAGAAAATCAACGAGACATTGCTGAATATAAGTGTCTACACTACCATCACTTAATTTAGCACATGAAGCAGTTCCCCTGCACAAAATATGATGTGGAGTGACTTGTACAAGACCAGATGACCAGTAAGCAGAGAGCAGAGGTGGGAATGCAATGTTTCCTGAATTGTAATTTGAAGTTTAGATATAGCTTTTTAGAAATCACGTGTTTTGGTCATTCTGTAAAAAATTCAGTCTCTTAGAAACAGCTTTCAGATACTGCTGATAAAAATCTAAATGTCATTTTCATTAAAAATCTGACAGAAGCATAATAGACAAATTATTATATCATGGCAAAATCTTCCACGAAGTTTTTACTGATTCTGAGTACAGCTCTGTATATTTTTGCATTTATGCATATGTTATTTTAAAAATAACAAAGATTAACCAATCCACTTAATAGTAAGTCAGGATATAATAAGCTTTATAAAGAAATATGCCCAGATATGAGATTGTGTATTGTATGCTCACCTGCAGGAATGCACCACCACAATCAGTTTGTTTCTTTGGGAACTATGACGAATTGTTAGCTGAATCTGTCCTAATGGAGACTGCCCCAGAGTTGTTCCACTGCAGGAAAAGGCAAAACATTATGCTTAGTTTTCAAAATGCACATTAGAATTAAGATTTAACTGAGCAGTTTTCCCAGAAATCATGTATTATCCATTTAACTTCTCTAGACCGATGGGAAAGAAGAGAACACGTGTAAGCATGTGAGCATATCCTCATCAGATTCTTGTACTTCAGTTCCTTGGCCAACAGCTCTACTCTCCAAAATAGATCAGGTATTCTTGTCAGTTTACAGGTCAGCTGCTCCTTAATACTTCAAAAATCATTATGAGTAAAGATCTTGCTTGCCCTAAAGTAAACATCAAAGCAGCATCTAGAAAATGGGAAAGAATAATAGTGCTAACTGCAATGAAAACCTCAGCCCTGGGTTACCTAAGGCCAGAAGCCAATTAGAAGACCAGCTAATTATTTTCTAAATTCTCTTATCATAGAAATATAGATATTCTTAAGATTAAAATAGTGATAATTTAAATCCACTTCCTGTTGTAAAAGCTCAGATCACAGTATAAACACAACCATTTTACTTTTCTTTAGCTTATATCACCATAAAAATAAGATTAGAATAAATTTACATTAATAGGCCACCTGAAGGATATCTTATCTTCAAGGGAGAAGAGTGCCTGTTTTGTGAATACCTACTACAAAGTGATTAATCCATAAAAATTCCCAAGTTATTAACTTAAAAAAAATAGAATGAAGATTTAATTTCAGTATTTTCTTAGTTAATAAAATTTTTAAAAAATCAGAGACATATGGTCTGCAATAAAGGATCTCATTACCTGTAGCTTTACCACTCTTACCAAATTACAAAGTATGACATTTGTGCATTACATGACAAGTAGTATTTCAATCTTTATCAAAATTAACAAATTCTAACTCAGTTTTGGACCAGGAGAGACACTGACAAAGTCAAGCCAAGTTAGCACGTGACTATGAAGAAAAATGGGGATCTGGAGCCACATAAGCAGATGGTGTATTTGTACCAACTGAAGAGAGCCAACAGCAGACTCAATTGCAGCCCTTCCACTGCTTAAAACAGCCATTTCAGAGAAGACCAAGTCAGACTCCTCAGGGCTGAACACAGTAAAATAACAAGAGGCCACAGTCAAGCAGCAGCAAGATGAATTTCAACAGAAATAAGGGAGAATGTTTTAACAGTGGAGTGGTTAAGCACTGGAGTTGCTGAAAAGGTTTATGGCATCTCTGTCCCTGGAGATAACCAAAAGTTGTTTGGACAAGGCCCAAGAAAAATGATCTAACTTTGAAGAGAGATTTGCTTTGAGCAGAGGGATTACCAACCAGAGATTCTGTCCAACCTGTATGACTCAGTTGATTCTATGAACTCTGACAGAGAAAAAGAAGAATTGCAATCTCTTGCAAATAAAACAATAAAATCTTCCTACTTAGATACACAGAGAAGCTCCATATATAGGAAATGAATAGTTTCCAGTCGCCTATTCAGAGCAGGATGGCTGCTCAGCTGTCTGTATTTGGTAAGTATAGCTGCTTACTGAGGCAAGTAAAAAAAATTCAAGAACTTAAGGAAGAATGGCTGCAGCAATCTTCAGTGACTACATAGTAACTGACTACCCATTTAACATTCTTTATAGTCAAATATCCCTCTGAGTTATTTAAAAAGACCAACTATTTCCAGCTTAATTGGCTTAATTAATGCTAATAGGATTCAGTGGTGAAACAGGCAACTACTGCTATGAAACTACAAAGTGCAGCTATGAGAAGAAATGAGACTTTATATTCCAGATGATCACAGTAAGGAACTCTAATTGCAGCTTCTGTCTGAGATACCAGGAAGAAGCAGAAAATCATAATGACTGCACAGTGCAAAGTATTACTGAGATGTGAACTAAGCACTCGTGCTAGTGAGCCAGCTGAGATGTGCTGCAGAAGCAAGCAGTGCAGGCCGTACTTCTCGAGCTGCCGCAGCCGCTGGCGCAGCTCCTGCGTGGCGATGGGCAGGGAGATGTCGGAGGCGATGCTGGGCGTGGGCTCCTTCACTGACAGGTGGCTGGGGGAGCACGAGAAGTTGGAGGCGTGAAGGCTGGAGGAGCTGCGGCTGAGATCTGTTGGCCACTGCGGGCTGGCATTGGGAGGCTGACTTTTATCAGCTGTATCAGTCTTTTTATCACTGTCAGTCACTGGGGACGCTGGAACAGACTTGTTTGGGTCAGATGTTGGTGAGACAGGAACCTGAGGCTTAAAAGATGATTTTCGTGCATCTTTGGAAAGCGATGGCCTTTTTACTTGGGCTGAGTGTTGATGATCTGGAGATCTTGCCTGCTTTTCAAGAGAAAGGACCTGGATACAGGAAAATACACATGTTACTGTTTTGCAGTATAAGAAACGAGAACAAATTTGTTTCTACAAGAGTACTGGTTGGTCACAAGTTGTAAATTTAAGACAGCAAAGCAGAACCAAAAACATTCAGACTTACTACCTATACAATATGAAATGCTTTGCATGACAAAAAACACAGCTCCACCTTCTTCATGGCAACTGCAGTAACTATAAAGTAATGTGCAATTCCCTATTCATTAATAAATATTCTCCTCATTATTCCCTTCCCATATTCTATGCACTTCTGGGGTAAGTACTATTTACTTTGCAGTTCTAGCCACCTAGAAAGATATTATTTTTCTTCTACTCTTTTGAAATTTAATTTTACATCACAATTTTTTCTCATTAATTGTCCTTGCTTTCTCTTTTATAGGTTACTTTAATTTATTAATGATATGTAAGCAACAAAGTGCTTTAGAAAGAAAAGTAACAGAAGTTTGACAGCATTTGCAAAGAAATATAGTACCTTATTAAACCAAATAATTTAGACAGGAAAAAAAAGACAAACCAACTTTCAGGTAGGCAAGTTTTGTTTTCAAAACTCCAACATGCTTGAAAGCTGGTTTGAATTTTTCCAGTACTATGCAGGTACTTCCTTTCCTTATACATTTCATTTTTTAAAACCATCAGAACCTCAGTTCCATTTCTAGATAAAGGCTACTTCACTGATCTGTTGCCCAAGGGGTTCAAAAGAGATTTGAAGGAATTCAGATTCAAAACATGATTTCCAAACTAAAGCCACAGGGAAGCTCGGTTTTAATTAATGCAGGTGACTACTGTTTCATTTTGAGAATTGTACAATTTTCAAATGGGATTGTATTTAAATTAGAGACTATCTCTGTGTACTGACAGCTCTGCACAACCAAGGACACTTGGCAGGTGACATCAAAGGAAATGTACTGGCTTCTTCAAAAGCTGCCAGACCAGGAGACCACAAGCCCAAAATATGCTTTCAGGTATTTACAGTGGGAAAGGTTTTAGAGTACCCTGAGTGCAATCTTCATGTTTATAGTGCTGTTGGGACCAGAGTTGCTCAGGTGGAACCGCTGATGCATAGTTAAATCTTCTCTCTCTAGCAACTGGCTTAGAGGCAGCTTGAAGTTCCCCAAAGAACACTGGTGTTGTTCATCCCTCACCTGAAGGAACATAGAAATTAACTCACTTTGTAGCATCTGCTTTGTAAGAATTCAAAGAAGGAAATTACATTTTTATTTAAAAAGAAAAAATACAAACCATATTGAAAGTAGTTTGTTCTTAAACCAAGTTTCCCTGATTTTAAGATTACATTGAAGGAGGTAAAAACAAATATACTCAGTGCCTCATTTCTTCAACCTTACCTTCCACAACGAAAGTAATGCAGAAGAGTAACCACCATATCTACATCTACGAGACCCTTGATCAAAATAACTACATAGTCTCCAAACTGTCCATGTGAAAATGAATTCCCACAGTTAGTAGAGGTAGAGTGACTAAGACATTCCTCCTTTACAATTCAGTCTCTTAGAACTATGTCATGGTGTCATGGACATGTCAACAGCATAAACGGATACAGTATGTGGATAAAGTGAATACTTTCCTTGGTATGAGAGAAGAAAGACTCCTAGTTCCAAACTGGTATACCAAATTTTGGATTTTTTTAAAATTAGAAAAGACAACCATTAACTATGTTATTCATGTGAGAGCCTGGTTAGAGTTTTCTTTCCTTTTAGCAGCAAATGGAAATAAACATTTAATTGCTTGGTCTGAAAAAAATACCTGAAGTATATTTTTAATGGTGTTCACATTATATTCAGTCTCATCTCATAACAGCCTTTAATGTGTGAATGTTACTACTGCAACATCTTAGAAAAGAAAGGTATCTAAAGAGAGTGAGACACATACCTCAACTTCAAGATCTTGTCTTTTGGGATTGTGTACAAAGAAAGTAAAGTTTTCCTCCCATACTGGCTCGTTGGTCTTGTATCTAATCTGAAGTTAAGAAAAAAGGAAGTATACAAATTAAAAAACAGTTTGTCTAGTCAAGAGAGGAACACATTTCTCATTTTGGCATTTTATTTGGTGTGTGCAAAGAAGGGTAGCAAGGCTTGGGAAGGATCTAGGAAACAAGTCTGATGAGGAACAGCTGAGGGAGCTGGGGTTGTTTAGTCTCAAGGAGGCTCAGGGGGAACCTCATTGCTCTCTGCAACTCCCTGACAGGAAGCTGCCTGAAAGGAGGCTGCAGCCAGGTGGGGGTCAGCCTCTTCTCCCAGGCAACCAGTGACAGGACAAGAGGACACAGTCAAACTGCACCAGAGCAAGTTTAGGCCAGACATTAGAAAAAAAATTCTTCACAGAAATAGTGATTGGGCACTGGAATGGGCTGCCCAGGGAGGTGGTGGAGTCACCATCCCTGGAGGTGTTTAAGCAAAGACTGGATGTGGCACTTGGTGCCATGGTTTAGTTGATAAGGTGGTTTTAGGTCATAGGTTGTAAACCTTGGCTGCTTGTTGCCAATTCCAGCTCTGGTGGTAACTCAATGTTGTGTATATGCCCCCATGGTTTGGCAGCCAAATGCCAAGCTCAAATATGTGGAGACAGAGCCAAGTCTAAAGAGCAGGAACTTACCTTACTCTCCTGCGCCTTGTGTCCAACTGACAGCAAAACAAGTGGGTTGGGATTGCTGTTTATTTTCTTTCCTGACTGGTAAAGAAAAAAACAAAAACTTTGCCTTCAGAATAAAGCAAAACCTCTCCCCTCTGAAACTTAATGTTTGCATCTTAAAAATACAAATCATATGCATTCTACTACATGCTTCTCTATTATTCTCAGTATTTTATTCAGCTGGCTGGAATGGCAGACTGGCGAGTAGCTGGTGAACACATCAATATGAAGGCATCCAACTACCTAAATATGCTGAAGCAAAATGCTGCTAATAAGCAGGAGTTTTAGACTTATTTCCATTTTCTTTAAATGAAACTGGTAAGATGCAAATTCTTATCTTTTAATGAGCATTACAATCCCCAAAGCTAATGAAGCATAGTTAAAACTGCAAAATGAGTATTGCATGCAGATGGGAGATAAAAAGAAAACACAAGCTCAGGAACTTTATATACAGAACTACTAAATTGGATGGGGTACCCAACACTGATGTTCCTTACTTTTCAGTTTGGGGAGAAAGAATATGCACTATAATGTATGTGAGTGATATTTCTACAGTTTACCAAATACTCTTTATTAGAGAATCAATCATCTGCCATATCTGAGCCTTGCTCACCAGCTGTATAGCATTACATCAAACTGTGAAAACAAACATCAGTTTAGAAACAAATTATATATGCAAAGGAACATTCCAACTATGTTTCTTTCAGGAATTTCAATTTAACATAACAAAAATTCAATTCGGAAAGAAAATTTAGACATGAAAGTTAATCATCTCAAGCAGGTGTTAATGCAATGTAAAAAGCCTAGAAAATGTAGGATACACGGTTATTTTGAGATCTACCCTGTAGGAAAATCAGGTATATCAACAGAGAGTTAGTTAGAATCTTCTTAATGCATGTAAGGTCACAATTGCAACCAAGTGATTCAAATATTTTGTATTTTTAAATTAAGTAAGTGCATAATTTAGATACATTTTTTAATCTGAACTTACGTTCTGGATATCATACTTCCACTAATAATTCTCAACTTTAATGTGACATACTGCTTAGAACCATACTTTCCTTTAGAAATAAAGCTGTTAAGAAAGCACTCCTTTCTTGGATGAATGCTGCCTTTCTTTTTTTATGATTTCCAATAAAAAAAAATATTTAGCTCTCAAATAAAACCAAATACAAAAGTTTACAGAACAGAAAGCAAGCCATATTACACTGCAACTGATGGTGTTTTAAAATGGTAGGTGAATTATCTTCATTTTTTCTTTGTCCACAAAATTGTGCCTGAAACTTTCTTCATAAAATGATGAAACTACAGAAGTTGACAAAAAGACCCTGTCACTTATGCTGATATGTAAATAGGAATAATTTTAATTAAGCAGGTAGCAATGTGCACACACATATAATGCACCTCTAACACCAGGTACTGACAGACTAGTTGTTAACAGCCTATTAAAGTCTGTCCCTTGATCAAGTTACTCCAGCTGAGTACATGGCTTAGCCCTTTCCAAGTTTGCCTACCAAAAAGCTGGCCTAAATTTCTTTAGCAGTCATATAAAATATTTAAAACCTTCTAAAAACATCTAGCAGGAACAAGATTATTCCAAACCAATCATTCTGATTTGAGTGATAAGGTATCACTCAGTATGTAAAAGATGTCTTAGCTTTCATGTCAGCTTCATTCTGTAGTTACCACTACAAATTAGTTCTCACCACTCTTCCCCAGTCTTCTCACGGAGCCTGTACTCCACTACTCTGATCTAGAGTTCAAATTACCACAGACCACAGTATCTTAACATCTTGACATTGGCTTCTTGAAATCAAATTCAAGTAAAACAGAATTACACTAAGTATGTATCTGGCAATAGAAATCCCATCCAGTGTTGGAAGTGGAGTGTTGCAGGCATTCGTGCATTTCCAATTACTCTTGTGACCTTAAATGGACAACTATATTAATGTTACCTTTAGGGCTTTCTGAACAGCAGCCTTCTTCAAGCCATCAGGGTTAAATTCTAATGGATTATTCTTTTAAGTCAGGAGAGAATGAACATAGGAAGGGTTAATAAGACATGCAATGAAGCAATTTCACTAGGTTAATAAATTATGACATGACAACATAGGACAAAGCAGAGGAAAAAAAAAATCAACCTAAAAAAATAAAACCAACATCTTTCAAACAAAACAGTGAAGGACCACCACAACAACAAAAAGTCTGACAGAACTTTTCTTCCTCTTCTCCTCTAGACATTTTTATTCTCCTTTAAAACTAATATACCCAATTTCAGTCTGCTTGTATTTCTCTGGTAATTTTTTTTAAAATCCTAATAAAAGATACAAAATATTTTTATTTGATGCCTGATGCCCTATGAACTGCCTTCTGAATGAACCTTTTTAGAATTTGGTTGAGCATATTTTCACAACCCAGAAGCTTCTCTGATAAGTAATTATGCAAAGGAGTCCTTTTATGGGAGAAATTACAATATCTAATTGATAGGGATTTATATCATTATAAAAGTTCTTTAAGCCTCTTCAGAAAACTGATGCAAACACCGTGTGCTAACTAGAATAAAGGTCTGCTACCCTACTCGGTTGAATGAAGACATGCAAATATACTAAAAATAGGAATTTAAACTGGCTTAGCAGGACAAAACCTCTGACTGCTTTCCATTAAATATGGAAATTTTAGAATTTTATTTTAAGATTAATATATTGTTCTTGAAGTGACACAATGTCTAGGAAAACTTGCATTCAATTAATATGAAATAATTTTAGGAAATAAGACTTGTAAATAAAACAGACTTCAAATTAGTGTACTAATGGCTGGCTTTTTCTTTAGGGACACATTTTTGTTCCAAGGGAGAATTCTGTTTTAAAACCTGTACAGTGCAGCAATAAAAAATTGCACAGTGGCTTTTAAAAATATTCTGGTTTATGAGCAGGAACAGATATTAATGCTTTGCCAAAAGAAATGCCTTTCTGAAATGAAAATCTAAGTGACTAAAATTTGAAAAGATTTAACCTTTATGCAGAAATATTATTTTGCAGTTTCTTTTGGGATGCCATATACACCAGTTGGCCAAAATATTCCAAAGATTCCTGGCATCCTGCTTGAAAATTTTTATTTCAGAATGAACATACAATAGCCAGCACAAAATCACAGAATATTTTGAGTTGGAAGCAACCCACAAGGAACATCAAGTCCAACTCTTAAACCTGAGAGAACCAGAAATAAAGTTTGACTACTTTTGTGGGGTATTTTTCTTGAACATTATCTTTCTTAAAATAAAATCAAGAAATTGTCTACAGTTATTTATCTGAAACATTAGGAACTTAGTACTGTACTTGCAGAACTTCAAAGATGGAGACTGCACACTACCCCTAGTTGAAACTAATTGAAACTAACTACCCCTCATTGAAACTAATGCTTAACTGCTTTTTATTAGGAAAATTTTAAATGCTTGACAGATACGTTTCTTGCTGGAGTTTAAGCACTGTTCCCTGTTTTATGACAAAGATAAAATTGGCACTTTGTTTGCACCAGTTGTGGATTCCTCATCCCTGGAAATATTCAAGGCCAGGTTGAATGGGGCTTTTGAGTAACCTGATCTAGTGCAAGTTGTCCCTGCCCATGGCAGAGGGGTTGGAAGGAAAGGACCTTTAAGGTCCCAAACCTTTCTGTGGCTCCATGATTTATTTCCTAAGGCTGAACTCCCTCCCTCTGCTAGCCATGGTTTCTGTCTCTCTCATCATCAGTGCAGTGCTCCAGACCTTAAATTGCTACAGCCAAGATCAGGGCCTTGGCAACAGCTAAGCAGAACAAAAGGATTAGGCCATACATCTCACAGGCTGCTTTCCTCTTTTCAACATAGAGTACAGTGTTTTCTTTCATAACAATATGACACTGCACAATTACAAATCTCTTTCTGTAGAAAGATCTCTTTTCAAATCTCTTTCTATTTCCATCCCACATTTATAAGGATGCAATGACCGTCCTCTAAGGAGGAATACCTAATTTTATCAGGTGGCATCTACAACTTACCAAGATAATTTTGAATCTTAAACTGCCACTCAACTTACTGGACTTTTTTTCCTTTCCTTTTGCACTTGCATATTCAATACAAATCTTTCCCCTCCTATATTATTATTTCAAAGAATTTTAGAAGTCTAAACCAAACCTATGTGATCATACATAAGGGTGGGCAACGACTGACTCCTGGATATTGAACATTATCTCAATTCCTCTGGAATCATAGCAAGGATAGGTCAAGAGGGACATTAGCTGGGTCAAATTAAGCCAGGCTTCAGGTTTCAAGGGAAGCAGCTGCACATCCATGAAGATGGTGGCTGAAAGGCTGGGAAGAAGGAGACTCAGAGGAGAAAAAGGGGTGCCCAATATAAAAAGGGAAGGCCTTGCTTTGGGTGACAAAATAGTCTTGGTATGGTTCTGAGTGTCTCTGTAGTTATAGGAAAAGAGGATGGGTTATCTAAGAAATACACTGATAATGACACAGTGGAATTCTCTAACAGCCAGTGACATTTGCAGTAAATCCTAATAACAAATCCATTAATTATACAAGTGTAAAACTGGTTTGTTATTCAGCCAGCTCCTGATTCAATATGCTTTGGCTATGACTCATTACTTCTTTAGACTCACTAAGTGTTGCTTGGGGTATCTCTGAGTGCATCCTCACCGGATAACCAGAAGACTGTCACTACCTGTAAGAGCTAATTTTAAATATGCATAATTTATATATTATACAGACACCAAAACTGTTACGAACTATCAATTATCATAAAACCAGTGTTACTTTTGGAAATTAAACTAACACAATTCTTACACCTTAACTTTAGCTAAATCAGATTTAGATGGGTAAGTGTCTTTGTGTCACAAACCTAGATTTGCAGTAGTCAATAAACCATCTAGAAAGGAACAGAGAGCACTCAGAATTTTCCTCTCCCCATAGAAGTGAGCTCCCTTTTTAACACTTCCCCAGTAACTCATGTTACACATTAGCTATAGACTGAGCTTGGAGGTGTGAATGTTTGTGTAACAGCCCATGTTTAAGGATGCCCGGGGAACAAGTGCAGTTCTAGGGCTGCTTGCAGCAAGATCAGCACCCAGGATACTGCAGAGCCAGGCAGTTCCCAGTGCTGCAGAAGAGAATCCAGACACAGCTTTCTTTGAACAGTTGCTGTTCCACTCTGACTCACAATTCGATTCAGGGATTTGGAAAGTTTTGTCCAATTTCTAAATAAATGCTCTATATAGACAACCTGTCTTAACACAAAGATCCTAAGATCCACAGAAACCATTAGGGCTACATCCTCAATCCAGCATTTTGATTTTTTTTTTTTTAAATAATAATGACTTTAAAGAGGTATCTGGTATTTGTATAACTAAAAGAAACAGCAACTCCTTAACAGTTTTAACGCTAAAATGATGGAGCCTTAGGTTGTAAACTGTCCTTCTCATTCATTCATTTTTAACAAGATTATAGAATGGTTATAACTTTTTAGATACTTTAAAATTAACCACTACAGAGAAAATAACAGAGAAAGGGTTTTGCTGGGCTTTGGAAAGGTCTTTTAAAATCAAGGATTATGATGTAGCCAGACAGTAACAAATTTATTTGCATAACCTCCAAAGACAAACCCACCTCTTTCTGACAAAAAGATATTTATTCTGAACAGATTCTCAGCCTTTTTGAATATACCAAGGTTGTCCTTCCAGATTTAAGTGCAAGATACTTAGAGGCTCATCAGTTTTCAATAATCTTGTAACACTAAATTCAAGCAAAAAATATTACTTGGTAGCTCACCCTAGCCTGGATTCTCCCATATACAGACTAATTTGAAAAAAAAGAAAAGGAGCTTGGAAATTTGCAAAACAAGGAGCATCATGGAGTGAGATAGAATTTACAAGGGAATTTATAGTTTGGGAAGCACAAAGAACTGCATCCATTTTTAAAGCAACTTGAACCAGTGTGGAGAGGTTGCAAGTTCTTACAAAACACTAAGTGTGTCACCTTTTAAAGAAACTATGGGGACGTTGGTTGCAATATTTATTATTTTAATTTCTTCGCAATAAAAGCCAAGCATTAACCAGCACACAATGTGCTAGTACAGTATGCCTTTTATTTCTCAATGAATCAGCAATTTAAGTTTAATGTAAAGAACTTTTTCAACAATCTTATCTTGGGTTTTTATCATAAAAGATTAATTACTTACCCAATGATATGCTGATCAATGAAATTTAAGTAACCTTTAAAATGCAATAAAAATAGCACAAAAACAATGCACACTTGTTGAAACCATGCAGGAAAACAAATTGCATGCTCTCATTCCACTAGAGTGAGTGGCTTTAGTAGCACTAATCCACACTCTGGCAGAGAAAAGGTACAATACAAACAACACCAGAGAACTCACAAATAGTGCTCTATAGAGTGAGGTAGTGTTTTCACAAAAGACTAGTCCCGATGCTCTCCTCTCTTTTAAGTATCCACACCCAAAGTTTCCCTCGTAGATACTCTTAGGAAGATGGAAATGGAAGGAGAAAGCAGAGTGATGGGATTGTGGCAGAATGAATGCATAAGCAGCTTTACTACACAGAAAAGTTAAGGAAAATAGTCAAAGGATTCCAGAGTAAACAGCAGGTAACAAAAAGTAAATATTTGTCATAAATAGTTCCATCCATTAAATGACTTTCTGTAGCACAGCAAGGTGGAATGCTTTTTGAATTTTATTTTCTTATTAATTATTTGAATATATTAACCCCCTTTCCAGGCTCACTCTTGGTAGTTCAGATTTATATGGCAGGTCCAACTAATGTTTACTAACTCAGAGACCAGCCTTCTATTTCTATTTCTCTTCCAGATAAATCATCCCAGTATGCCAGAAACTTACAACTATGATGCACTTGTGCAAAAGAAAGGCCTGTGTTGGGGTAACTCAACACTGTAACTCAAACAAAACAAGGCTGAAGGCATGATCTAAAATGTACCAGTGATAAGCATTCACTTAAGGCAATTTTAAAGATAATAAAAAGTAATTATTAATGTAGAAAACATTTCCCTGTAACTTTCAAAATTGTGCACAAAAGTCTTCAAACTATTAATAAGGATCAGTGTAATTTTAACTCTTCATTCTCTTTGAATTATCTGTTCTCCATAAATACAAGCAATCCAAGAGATTAATATGCTATTGCTCTACACAACCCCTACCACTGAACTTGAGCAAAACATCAGAAACCAGCAAATTTCATGTTTAGTCTTGTAAATGTTGCTCCATATTAGAATCTTATGGCCATAAAAAAGCTCTGGTTATTTACAATTAACTGCAGTTCATGAAGAAGCTCCATAACATTGTCTTTCTAGAATATATAGGAACCTTTTCAGTTCTCCTGCAAAAAGAAGTCTTCCCATGGTATTTCCTCCCTATTCGACATAACTGTGAAGACTTTTGGTCTCTGGTTTTTGGAAAAAATTATTTAACACAGTATCATGTAAATTCTATTGTAGAAAACTTGTACGTGGAACTTGCAATTGTTCCATGTTACTATTATATTCTTTACAACACTGGAAAGAAAATGACTTGAAGTTAAATATTGAGTCATTTGTTGCAACTGCTTTTCTGGGCTGGTAGAAGAAAAAAGTAAGAGGATTAAACAGGTCCCACACTATGACCATCATTCTCAACCCACCCAGGCAATTCTTGTACTGTAGACAGAATATCAGCTGCAGCAATAGGAAATTCAGGATGCTGTTCCCAAATTTCCAAACTGGTCAGCTTTGTGCAAAGAACTCCCCCTTTCTGTGCCCTAGAGTGTAGAGATCTAGTGATTAAATGCACTGAAATTAAAATACTGTCTGCAAAAATAGGTAGAACTCAAGACTTGCAACCTGATCTTTCCAAAGGAGGGAGACAATATTAGAGAATGTTTGTTTAAAACAAAAAATTTCATTTATGACAAAGTCTCAGAGTATTTGCTGGAGAATGTAACATAGATAATCAGAGCTGCATGGAAAAGACTGGAACTGGTGTATGAGAGAACTTTACATCATTTATTTTAAATGAGAGGCTTTAGTGTATTTTATCAAACATATTAAATTTGTAGCTGTTTCAGTAAAATCCAGTAGTTGAACAAGAAGATACATAAATTGGTTCAACTGAATTTAGTACACAAAACAGATGGCAGACAGTCTTTATCTGTTGCAGTACTCTGAAACTGATGCTAAGCACACCATAATTCTATTCTGTTCTGTTACTGCTTACTCTGTACTGTAGTAATTCTATTTTTTTTTCCTGCTAAGTTACAGATCTTGCCTGAATTCAATATACAATGAGGCTAAAAAAGTAACATGAGGATCTACTCCAAATTAGTCTTTTTAGCTTTTAAAATAGCCTAGAAATACTGCTTCCAAACTCTGCTCTATACACCCTGGAACAGACATGAAATCACTAGTCAGTCATGTAAATTGTTTGGGCTACTAAGGTTTCATTTGTTACCACTCTGATTTAACTTAATTTTAACTTAAATTTCAGCAGACAAATCCGTAAAATGCATGCAAAAAAATCCAAAGCTTGAAAACTGTATTCTCTGATTAATATTTTAGTCATCACTTCCAGGCCCTCTCATCTAATAGCAATAATGAAAACCAGCAAAACTCAGTGAAGCTTCTCGTATGTCTTTATGGTAGGGTTAACTTTATTACTGCTATCAATTACAACCAGGAACAGTACTTCATTAACCTGAAATAAACTCCAAAACAAGTTATTTCACAGTCCTATAGGATAAATTCATAGAGTGGGAGAATGATTTATTTTTATGTTTTGCACAATCAATTAAACCACCCTGCAGAAAACAATCTGATAGAAATCTTGTACAAGTATTCTGGCACTGTAACATCAACTGCATAGTATTAACTTCATGATGAGGACTTCAGTACCTTCAAATCTCCAGCCATACCCTAAGCCAAAGTAAGCAAGTTTACCTGAACACATGGAATTGGGTTTTTCCCAGTTAGTTCCTTAAAATTCCTCATGCTAATCCCATACAATTTATGGAAAACATCATGTAATAAAAACATGCAGCCTTTCAAGTCCAGGAAAGGAGCATTCTTTAAAGAAAAAACCATACTGATTAAAGAGTAATATTTTATTAAATATATAGCTATAATACTATGCTACTAAAAAAGTGGACCTTACATTACACATCTTGAAAAGAGAGGAATTATAGAGAAGATGGCACAATGTGTGTTAGTAAAGCAGTGTGTCACACCACCAAGCAAGACATGCTGAGAGTACCCAAGGGACTCTGTGACAAAACAGTATCCATGAGAACGTAACTTACAGGCAGATTTCTTGCTGAGTCCAAATACAGAATAAGCAATGCAGATGAAAGCCCATCATTAGCTTGGTCTTTATCAGCTCTAATGCTTGTTAGCACCTAAAACAAAAGCACATTGTAAGCCTTTCTAGGAACTAAGTATTACTACTTCTGTCCCAGTTCTGGAAAAAAAAAAACAAAAACAAAAAACAAAAAAAAAACAAACAAAAAAAAAAAAACACAAAAAAAAACAAAACAAAAAAACAAAACAAAACAAAACAACAAAACAAAAAAACCAAAAATAACAAAAAAAACACAAAAAAACACAAAAAAAAAACAAAAAAAAACAAAAACAAAAAACAAAAAAAAAACAAACAAAAAAAAAAAAACACAAAAAAAAACAAAACAAAAAAACAAAACAAAACAAAACAACAAAACAAAAAAACCAAAAATAACAAAAAAAACACAAAAAAACACAAAAAAAAAACAAAAAAAAACAAAAACAAAAAACAAAAAAAAAACAAACAAAAAAAAAAAAAAAAAACAAACAACAAAAAAAACACCAAACCAAAAAAACATCTCCCAAAAAGCAAACATTCATAAATTCACAGCATGAATCATAAAAAATAAATTTGCAAAGATATTTCAAAACAATTTGCATGGAAATTTGCGCCCCATTTTGTACTTCTTTTTTTTTTTTTTTATTTTTAGATTGGACAGATTGTAAAATCATATCCAGCTCTTTATCTCCCAGACTAAGGAAATGTTAGCAGATATTCTCAAACCGTAACATTAAGAGAAGACAACCACAAAAGCATTTGAAAATCTCATTTAAACTATTGACACTTATGACTGGTTTGAGATTTCTAAAGACAGATCAGCTTGGAACAATGCTTTATTATTCCAAGTAAAATTACAGGTTTCTCCAAATTCACAGCAGCTAGAGAACTCATTATATACTTAACAAATAAACAAAAAAGTCACAACAAAATCACCCTAAAACAATCAAGATTAGAATGAAAGTAATACGTTCCTTTAATACCTTGTCTAGATTGTCAGCAGTTGGCATCAATGTGAGCCATTCCAGTTTTAAATGCAACTTTCCTTTGGACACTTCATCCAAAGTAAACCACTGAAAATTAAGGGAAGTAATGTGAAATAATCTGGCAAACAAATACATGATTGCAATTGGTTCTTCAGGACATTTAGGAAGCACTAAAGTGTACTAAGATTCTCTCAGATCTGAAGTCCACGCAACCTGAATAGATCTGATCCATTAAAATGTCATATTTTACATGAAGTATTACAACACAGAATTATAAAACAACCCAGACAAACCTCTATGTTATACGATAAAAGCATCTTTAAAACACCAAGAAAAATCTTAAAGTTCTGTAAAAATGTTCTGAGAAAACAAACACGGAACAATGTTCCTATAAAATCTCTCTTACATATAGGACAAAAATTAGTCTGTCCAGCAAATAACTATTCTCGTGCAAAAAAACCTTCTCACCAAATATCTAGATTACTAGTTTTTGCATTTGCATAGAAATAACCTTAAAACCCCAAGACTGACAAAAAAATGTCATTTTTCAGATTTCACCAGTTTACATATCTCTTAAACCACTGTACTGATCATCAGGGCATCTATTTATACAGCATTAAGGTTATTCTTTCACATACAGGAACTATGCCCAGGAAAAAATAATGCAAGAACAGCTACATGTCCAACGTATGGGCTTTTTAATCCAAAACTTACTGAACTTGCTTACCTCATCCAGAAGACGCTCCTTTTCAACTTCAATTAAATCAATCATCAAACTAGAAAAATAGAGAAAAAGAAGTTGTATTTTAGAAGAAACAAAAGATCTAGCACAGAACTCAAGCACCACCCTGTGCTTGCTGAGTATCCACTGAGATCAAAACAGCAGAATATTATTCTTGTAGGGAATGAAATGGCTGAGCAAAGATGAGTGCAGGATAACAGAAAAATGCCTACACTAGAGCCCATTTTGTAGCTATGAGGGCAACTGGCACAATGTAACTCACATATATATGACCCAACTCTCAAAACAGAGAGCACATCCAAACTACCCACTGGAAACAGCACCTGGACACATGCTATGACCAAATTCATGCTTTGGCAGTGTCTGGGAGAGTTCTAGTTCACACGAGCTAAAAATGTAGCAGGGAATGAATCTGCTAAAAATTAAACAGAGCAGACAGCTGCAGGCCAGTTCATGAACATTTGTCTGGCTTTTTATTCTATTAGTACTGATGTACACATTATGTCACTTCCTCCTACCATCACTTCAGTGTAAGATTAGGGAAGTGCAAAGAAAAAGAAGCCTTTGAACTACCTACTTCTTTATTTTAATGAGAAGTAGGTACTGTTGCTCCTGTTAAGAGAAAAGGAGCTGGAAAGGTAAGGGAGCTCTACTCTGTTCAGAAAGCAACAATGGGAAGTTCCAAAACTGCAAGAAATAAAGGTGACAAATTACTGGAGAAAGAAGCTGGCTAAAACCCTGAAGTATTTATGGGTAAACGCCTATAGAGTCAAAGAGTGAGTCATGTCTGCAAAAGCACTACAGTAAAATTTCTTCTTTAATCAAAAAGTTAAGGTGAGCTCTTAAGAGAAAAATAAGCTGGAGACAGTCATTTAGAAGCTATGAAGATGAAGAAGATAGAGAGTTATAAAACTATATTAACTTTGCCTGAAGAAAGAATTACAACTTAGTGCTAGCTCACAAACACTAAAGAAGCTAGCGCACAATTCTGGGTAACCACAATACTCACCTGTTTTTTTCAAAAAAGATATTAACATCTAGATGTGTATATACACACCCAAGCACATTTTCATATAAATGTATTTACATACATGAAGTAGTTATGGAATTGCTTACTACCAAGATAATTGATTTATAAATACAATTTGATAGCAGAACAACTGCAATACAAAAAATAATAATTGAATAAAAGTTACAGTATTTCATCTCTTTCCAATACCTACAAACATATTCTCCATAACATTTACCTTCCCAGGAAGTCATCTTTATCTGGATCTTCATCAAAGAGCTCAATCTCTAGCTCCTGTCCTGGATGTTCATACACTAAGGCCTGGAAGCTCAGTGAGAGGGCATTATCAGTAAATTATCAATGACCAGCTTGGTTAAATGGCATAATAACAGTAAAACACTGACCTGCAGTACCTTTGTATAATACAATACATCAGTAAGCAAACACTTTAAAAATTGCAATTTAATGAGTACTGCAATTTTAAGAGCTTTTCAGATAAATCTGTCAATATTGGCTATAAAAGTCCAAACTACTTTTTCAGAATTAATGATGCTCAGTCTAGACAAAAAAAAAAACAAAAAAAAAAACAACTTAAATCAAGGGAGAATTTCTGTTTTTTTGTTTCCTTGCAGAACTTTGGGCTTCTAGAGGAAGACATTAAGAGGCTCCTTAAGGACACCCCCAAAATAACCTCTTTAATAAAAGAAAGAGGATATTTCTTCTTTTGTTTCTTCTGTAAAGAAGAACATACAACAAGGCCCTTTTATTTGTTATACCTCATAAACTTCATTCCATTTTGGATTGAGATTTTCTTTGATGACCTTGCTTTGGAAAATCTGGTTGCCAACACGGATGATTCCATAAGGATCTGACTTTCCTTTGACAATTCCTTTTAGGTAAGTATCTTTCCCCTCCAGGTCCTGAGCTTCAATGAAGTGTATCCTCAGAACACCCTGAAAAAAGAACAGATGAGTTTGTATAGTAATCTGAAAGCTTCCATGTCATCACAATTTACACAACAGATGTTTTAAAATTTCCATTGCCATTTCCTTAACATGAAACTTATTTTGGACATACTCTAAATAGAAGATATCAGTGATGATCCACACACTCAACAGACCTAGCACTCAGACTCCTGAAAACAAAAACTGTCATCAACCGTCAGAAACATGCCAGTTACATCAAGAAATACCAGGTTCCTGGAAGTGAGTAGCAAAAAATAGTAACAACTGTTTAGTGAAGCACACTAATAGCAATTTTCCATGATAATACAAAACACATGCTACTTTATTTTTAGTCTACAGTTAAACTAGATTGCTACAATCTAGCAATTGTAAAAGTAGTAAGTTTAAGATTCCAACAAAATAGAATGAATAAATCAATCAATCAATCTTGGTGTTCTTTTGAAACATTAACTTCACAGAAGTTGTTTATAAATTTAATCAGTATTATCAGTGATTGAATTCACTTGTACCAGTGCAGTTACTGTATTTCGAAATTCACACAGACTGTCTTGAACAGTTACTAGAGAAGAAACTAAATGCCCAGTTATTACTGTTAACAGAAACTTGCTTACCTTTGGTATAGGAAACCGCAACTGAGCAATCTGCACTTCACTGACAAGGGGCACTGTAATTCTATTTGGAAGGACCAAGTAGTTGGATATTATATCCAGTATTATTGTGTCTGATAAACCACTGTTGGAGAAAAGAATCCTCAGTTACTTAAAAATAATATTCCCTTTGCTGCTTAACAACCTAAATGAAGAAAACATTTGCCTTTCTAGGGGAGTAGAAGACACATCAGGTTTGTAAACTTAAAATAAAGGATTCTTGCCCAAACAGCCACCAGGTGGAAGCAGCTGACACTGAATAGAAGAAACCACAGGGAAGAATATAAAGTTCCCATTTCCCTGCCACAGCCAAATTTCCCCCTCACCCTTGCCTTTTAAAACCAGCCTGGGTAAAACGTATTGCATGAGTTCTCTTGCCTCTAATACACATAACCAAGCAGATGGTAACTGTTTATTTACTTTTGTATTTCAATAATGATTTATCTGTCCTTGGAAGTTTGGCTACCTATTCTGGTATTGTTATGAAACCAGTTGTCCTCTTGAGCTGGGAGGACCATCACTTAAACCACAAACACACAGAACACAAGCTCATGACTGAGTAAAATGTAGCCTAGGGAAGCAAAACAGGTTTTGTTCAGTGAAAAGGGAGTGGCAGTGCAACCACACTGGTAATGAATCACATAAAACCCAACCCCACGCCCCTCCATAAACACAAGAAGAGAACGATTTCCTAAGCTACAAGATCACCCAGGTCTGAACTGACAACAAATCCTTGTCAGACCAATAGCACTGGTTACACACATTGCCTACACAGGCAAAAGGCAGAACACAGAACACAAGTGCCCAGCACATCTCAGGAAGATGTACAAAGGTTCAGAGAGGTAAATACAACAATACTTGAGATACTCTGAACTGCAGAGGTGCATTCTCACTAAAGCTGGTGGAGCTGAGATTTCTCCTCCTAAATACATTCCATGATTCCCTTTTTACAGTCTTTGTGAAATCGAGATGCAGATAACGTTGATTACTTTGAAGATTTTTTGGATGAAGCAGTTATGTGTGAGCACCTTGTGAAGTTTTTCTAAGACTGAATCTGAAGCTGGAAACAGCTCCGACTCAGGAGCTAGCATATAATAACACAAAAGCTGCAGTGAAATTCGATACATGTTACAGTTTCATTTGGAAAGGAAATGTAGCAGTGAGCAATTAACATTATGCTAGACATGGGCAACAGAACAAACCTATTAAATCCAATCTGGCCCACTAGAAACACACACTGATTTTCATGCAGAGATCTGCAACCTGAACAGCCTGCATCCCCTTGGCTGCCTACTTCCACTGTAAATCCAGATAATTACAATACATGATGGAACACGGCTGACTTTTTAATGGTACTCAGAACAATAGGAACAGAAGGAGTTCAAGGATGCATCAAAATCAATGGACAGGTCTGTGCAGGCCTCTGGTTAGAAAGAAGAAACAGTGGATAATGTTAAGATATTGCTCAGAGGAAAAAAGTTTCCTCTCCACTTCTGTGAGTTAATTTACATCTGCCCTGGAGTCTTCCTTCTCCTCCCCTTAATGCAGAGCTTATCCAATCACATTTACAGAGACTGTCATTCTATGTGAACCCTAGAAATACAGTTTCAGTAATTCTTAAGACAAATACTACAAGATAATCAAGCTCTCTGAAGAGTAGCTTCACTTTAGCCATCATTTTAATATATTGCTTTTCAAACTTTAGTTTCATTTTGCCAAATGTCTAGCTTTCAATTTATGTATGCTATACTCTGTGAAATGAGCCAAGAAAATAGAACTCATCATTTTGTTAAGAGCTGACAAAACCTGAAGATTAACATCTCAACTAGTCTTAACATTAAAAGAAAAATAAAAACCAAACCCAAGTCGAGGTGATGGTAACTACAAAAGTAACAATCACACTTTTCAAAATACAAGTCTAATGACAAAACTCTAGTATAGAGATCAGGTAAGCTTTTATGTTCCTGCTTTTGTTAGTATCCCTACCTGCCAAGAAGAGAAAGCTCTGCCTTTATGCCCAGTTCCTTAAGAACAGATGATTAATAGGGAAAACCACATGACCTGGGTTGCAGAAAGCAAAGGAGCAGTGCAAGGAAAGCAATGGTACCAGAGCTGCCTCGAAAGAAAGGCTGCCCTGCTCTTCTCCAGTGTTTCCTTAAGATTACAGACTTTATGTGATCACAGGCATAAATAAACCTACTCTAGACTAGCATAAGGTTCAAAGAATGACTAATATTCAAATAGAGCTACAGCAAATCTCCTTAAACAAGAGAAAGAAACACAGCCCAAGCACTGGGAGGACTCACAATCCTTTATGCCAGAACCAAATCCCAACTCTGATTCCAGAGGTCAGTCCCATAATTTTATCACACCATTACTACTTGAATTTCACTAAAACACCTGAGAAAAATCAGGCAGCATTAACGAAGTCTCACCAAGTTTTACATAGAGAAACTGGATGCCTAGAAGGTAGCAGATACTTTAAATATAGGGAGCTGAAAAAGAACACTGAAGATTGTATACAACTAACTAATGAATTAAATGAATTCTAAAGCAACATGATGCTTTCAAGCTGTTTAAATCTCATCTAGTATTAGCCAGCTGAGGTGCTCTCAGATGCAAAGTATTCTTCATTAATACAAGGCAAAAATGACAATCTTTTGCATTTTTTGTTATCTAAAGTAAGTGGTCTGATCTATGGAAAACAGATTCAAAACACTGCAAGCAACAGGGAAAGATGCATTAATATAAACCCTTATGTTGATGCATCATTAAAAAACAGCTTCCTAAGTTCATAAAGCTTTAGTCAATGGCTCTACGTACAATTATTTTTTCAGTTCAAAAAAATGAAAAAAGTGTGCAATGTTTCATATAGTTTATTAGAATGTCTTCAAAAGCTAAATTTCATTGCAGAAAAATAATTGTTAGTTGCCCACTCTTTTGTATTGCTCTCTACCTAGTGCTACTTAATTTTTATCAATTTCTATCAGCTGCATATTTTTCCTGTGCTGTCTTTATTCATACTGCAGAGACAGCACATTTGTGACTGCATAGAGTGTTTTCACTGTATCTCAAGCAACCCCAACATCTTCCCATCATCCACATCCCCTCCTGAAAGCACGTGATTAGTGTCACAGCCTGGCTCCTCCTCCCACAGAGTTTTTAATTCCACTTCTCCACAAGCTACACTAATGATGGAAAATTAATTACTTGTGTGTCCTTCTCCTTGTGGAGTCATATAGGAAAAGCAATGAAAACTGTTAACAGCTGACAGGGAAGCTTCCAGCAGCTAATGCTCAAATTCAATTAGTAGAAGACATTTGCAAATAGTACAAATAAGCAGTTTAGTGTGCAGCCAACAGCTGTAGGACTAAAAAGGCACCTGCGGTGGCAGCAATCTCTTGTTCATCATTGTTTATAACAACTACAATGTCAAGCTGTCAGACCAAAATACACAACTTATCTATACAGATAAGAAAAACAAATACAGCTCTAAAGAAACCTCCTGGCAAGGCAGAGCATGAGTCACCTCAGCTACAGTTACTATAGAAACTATACCAAGTCTAGATGGCACTGGTTTGTGCATCTGTGGCAAAGTTTGGTTGCTCTGGAAACCATAAACTTGAGATATTAGCAAGCGAGACTTTGTTTACATCTGAGGTTTTGTGTTTGAAGTCAGGCAAATATATAGCAGGATGTGAGTCTCAGGAGCCTAATAAAGTTAAGTACTAAATGTAAATTTAGTCATGTTACATCGAAAGAGAGAACTATTACTCAGGAGCTGTATTTTGGAAGCCATTTTCTCTCACTCATCAAGAAAACCTCTTTCCTCAGAGAAACTCTTAAGCAGGCTTGAAACATGACCAATTCTTGCAGCCATTAACCTACTTAATGCAAATTCTAATTTCCAGCTGGGAAATTCAACAGGGATTCCATGCAATGGCTTCACATGTCTAAGGAAAGCAAAATCCACTTCAGTCATGCAATTGATTACTAAGGGATTAATTTAATTCCTAAATTCAAACTCCTGTTCTGAAACAATAAAAAATAATTCTGGAGTCAGACAGCTCTTGAGAGTAGGAGATCTAATAAAAGGGGTAGTCACAAAATCCAAGTGTGTATCAGATCCACCCTTACCTCTTTTACCATTGCCTCCATATTAAAAAGCCCCTGGGTAACCATTAAAACCTGATAAATATGAATATATTCATGGATTTAACTTTATCAGGTTTGTAATGATTCAAAGCAGCCTGATTTGTACGTCTATTGATGCTTTTTAATTTGGGATTTTATCATGTGGTATTAGGAAAAGTTCTGAATAAGCTAAGCTATTTTATAGCTAGATGCAGTCAATATGGTTGCTACTCCACTTGATCTTCACATAATAAACTGAAAGCTTTAAAAGTAAGCATTTAAACCAATACAAGATATTAGAAACCTTATTTAATTTGAATAGTCTTAACGTATTTCTAACTACCTTTACACAAGTAAATAGAGATAGATTGGCATACAAAGCCAAGAACCAAGATGTCATGAACCCACTGGCATGAAAGGAAGCTCTGTGTCTCTCTGCTGTCATAGGAGATGCAAGATAGGAAATTCACAAGATTCTGGAAATGATGAGAACACTAAAAGAAGTACATTACAAATTATAGTTTCAAAGTATTTTTAACAAGACCTACCAGATATACTTTTGGCATACTTTGATTTGTAGTAAAATCACTACCTTCTTCAAATTGAGCAATTTCATGTAATTCTACATTAAGAGAGAACTGCTCAGTCATCTAACCTAGAAACTGTTCAACTTATGGTCTTGAGATTTTCTGGGCTTTACTGGGGTGCAGATATATCAAACACTGCTTTAGGTATACTCACTTCAGTCCTGGAACATCCAGAAGATTGGTCAGTCCAGTCCAGTTAATTTCCAAAAGCTGTGAATTGCAGAGAAAAGAGGGAGGAGGGGAAAAAAGAACAGGGGGAAAAAAAAAAGCAGCTTAGAATTCATAACACTGAGGAAATAAACACAATTGTTACAGATTCTGATCAGTGGAGAATTAAGCAGTTTCCAGGATTTTCTTAAACAAACAAACAAAACAACCCTCTTCCATTCTTAAGAATCTTTAGACACATTTTTTTAAAGTTATAAAAAGCTTCACCATTGTTTTATCCATTCTTCCACCATTCATATAAATATATAAACACACACCCCCCAATATACACAAATACACAGTATCTACTCAGTACAACCCATACAGAATAATGAAATGTGGTCCTATTTTCTGGAGAAATACTTCTGGAGTCACCATAGACCTGTTATAGACGAACAGTCATTAACATTAATTTGCAAATTATAATAAACTGACAAGGAGTCCCATGTGAGACCAGGAAAATAAGAAATCTAGAAGACATAACCAACAGAAAGAATGAAGAATTTGGATTCAGAAATCCTCAGAAATAATGAAAAATTAAGGAAATCCTCAGAAATAATTAAAAGGGATAACTCATTGCTAGATCATACATACTTTCTTCACAGAAAATCTCTGCAGAATAATATGCTGTATAAAAGTACCTATTCTGTTTCAGGATTGCTGGCATTAAAAACTAATTTACAACAACCTTTTTGATCCTTTAATATTCTAGTTCTAGATAACAAAACCAACAGACCTGAGTTCCCGTAGTTCTCTCTTTATTGAATGATTTGTCTTTACTTCACAGAAATTAACAGAATATTTAAGCAACAAACAAATCCAAACCCATCCAGTTATCACCATGCTCCCAAATCCAACTCACCCAATCTAAGTATAACTGCATGAGAAAAGGATTTTGATATTCCTCAGTTAAGAAACTAATTGTGGTGGTCCAGCTAAATGCTAAAACAAAACAACAAATCTCTGCAAGAATAAGTGTTCTTTGGATTTTCACAAACAGACGAGAATCATCACCCCACCTCCACTTTCTTTTTTAAAAATAGCACATACCATTCTTTTATAAAGTATCTATTAATAGTTTAATTAGTGATTTCCTTTGTGAATACTTCCAATAAAGATAACACATAATAGATTTACTGATATAGGGAGCATTGTTACTAATATACTTTTGTAATGGTGGCAAATATTTCAACAATGTTAGCTATGACCAATATTACCAGGCCTACCTGTAACAAACAATTAAGCAGGAAAAAAGAAAATCATTATCCTTTCAATGAAAATAGTAAGATGTAATAACCAGATATTCCAGAAATAAAGGCAAGACATATCATGGGATGTACTGCAAGAATCTACATGAGCAAGCACCATGCCCTTGCCACAAACAGGGCTCAGGCTACCCTGGGCATCATGAAGATGATTAAGGGACTGGAGCATGATGTCATGAGAGATGCCCAGCACATTCCTTATTTTTGTGGCCTTTCACTGGACTGATTCCAGCATGTCCCTGTCTCTGTTGTACTGGGGAATCCTTCACTGCACTCCAGATGTGCCTCACCAGAGCTGTGGAGAAAGGAAAACTCTCCCTCAACCAGCTGGCAACGCTTCTCCTAATGCAGCCCAGGATGCTGTTGGCCTTCTTTGTCATAAGTACATATTTCTGACTTCTCTTCCCCTTTCTGTCCAGCTGAACAACCCATATCTTTTTCAGCAGAGCTGCTTTCCAGCCAGTCAGCCCCCAGCCTGTCCTGGATACAGGGTTATTCCTTTCTAGGAACAAGACTTTGCATCTCCATTTGCTGAACTTCATGAGATTCCTGTTGGCACATTTCTCCAGCTTGTCAAGGTCCCTCTAAATAGCAGTACAACTATCAGGTGTATCAAGCACTCCTTCCAGTTTTACGCAAGCAAACTTGATTAGAGCACACTGTCCCACCATCCAGGACAGCCAAGAATTTGTGCTGGCCCCAATTTTTACCCCAGGGTAAACCACTAGTGACAGTCCTCCAGCTAAACTTCATGTTGCTGAGCGTAACTCACTGAGGCTGAAGAGTTCAGCCACTTTTCCACCAAGCTGTCCATTTATCTACTCTGTACATAGCAGTTTACCTACAAGGATGTTGCAGAAGACAGTGTCAAAAGCTTTACTGAAGTCAAGATAAGCTGTATCCACAGTTCTTCCCTCATCCACTGAGCCAGCCTTCTGATCACAGAGGGTTATTGCCTTGGTTAACCATGATTTCCTGTTCATGACTCCCTCCTGGCTGCTCCCAATCCTTTATTGTCTCTTCAGCCTTACCAGCAGGACAGATCACCACTGGAGCCCCAGTGCCCCCTCCAGAGCCATGCTGCAGCCACATTTCATGCTTTCCAGATCTCCCATGGAAGTGGTGTTAATCCCCACATGGAGGAGCAACAATGGGTCATGGTCTGAGGACCAGACAAGCTTTAACAGCCAACAACTCAATCTGAGTTCCAGGAAACTGATTCATGCTGAATCTGAGGCCCAGGCAAGCACAAACCCCATGAGAAAACAGGTCAGGTTGGCTCATGGGGCCAGGAATCTCTCAGCAACGACCACTTCTCCCTTTCTCCTGGTGCTCCAGTGCAGCTCAGGTCTGCTGGCTTGGATGCTCCCATGCCCTCCTCTGCTACACTGGCCACAGATCTGTCCCACAGCTGCAAATCTGCAAATGGGGTGGAAGTCATCTTCCCTGTGGCAGAAAATTTCCATCTTTCCCCATCATGGAATAATTCCATCCAGCAGTTTCTCCAGAAAGTCAGAGATCCTGTTTCAGACAGCCCCTCTCTACTCTCTGTGTGAGGGAAAATAAATTCAGACTAAGCCATCTACCTGATCATATACATTTGCTATGTATGAAAACAGACTATGAGAATCTAGAGTGAAAAAATTCTTCAGTAGTTCCAGAGAGATTGCTGACTTTCTTGACTGATTCCTTCTTTAGGTGAAAGCACAAAGCTATCGCTGGCTGCAGAACCACTTTGTATACAAGGTCTTTTTTAAAGCATCTCATTTACAACTAGTTTTGCCCACTATCAGAGTACTAGTAGGATTATTTTAGTGAGAAAAGGCTAATACTCATCTATTTATATATTAGCAAGGCTACATGGCAGTAATACCTTTCAGAAGAGAGTAAGTTCTTTGCTACAATCAATAGTGTATACTGAACAGTCTAATTTTTTTGAAGTGCTGTAATTTTTTTTCTGCATGGTTATCAATTTAAAGCTATGAGATTTTTAATTTCCAAATGTAAAAAACCCCTTGGTGAAAATAATTTGTTATAAAATGGGTTCTTTTACATTGGTATGTAAGCTTTAGTTGTACAGTTCTACAAAAACAAACTATGAGCTAGAACAAAGAACATTTACACTTAGGAAAACTAAGATAATTTCAGTACATTCTTCTTTGAAAATTAAATGTGCTAATTATCAGTATATGTTATTAAATCTCCTCATCTTAAATCTGAAAAAAAAAGAAATAAATAATTGAACCAAGATGAAAAGTCCAACTTAGCGTGAATATTTTCAGTTTTATACTACTTCCTCAATCATGCAAACCCACAGATGTTTAAGTAATACAGCAAACAAGTAACTTGGAAGTAGCTGATAAGACTAACCACAATTTGAGTATTCAGACTAATTATCTTGTTCTAATCACAAGTTTTGACTGTACATTATGAGACACTTCAGAAATCTATGTAGTCTACCAAGCTTCTGGAAGAAGTAATTTTATACTATTTTAAGACAAAGAATCCAGTTTATCTTATGTTTTATTTTTTATTTATTCATAGGCAAAATAGAAGCAAATGGACACCATAAATACTTTCCAAAAGTGGTCCACATCCTGAGGTGTTCATACCTGCATCCTGTACTTAACAGTTTTACATAATGATGTTTTCAGATTAAATAGCAGATGAGAAAATATTTGTATTTCCTTTTGTTTTCATATTTTGTTCAGTATATTTCATATAGCAATTAACACAGCAAGTCCTGTGCTGTCTCCTAAATAGACTTCACTGAATAAATGTGTTGAGCAACACAGTGCATGTTGAAATTCAACATTGAGAAACATCTCCTGCACTGGACTGAAACATTTATCACAGTGGTTTCTGTATTAACTGCCACAGCCCAAAAGAAAACCAAGAACAACCTAAGAGATGCCACTGAGAACTGACACTTGCCATTGATGTGACTAAAAAGCATTTCAAAATGTTGCAACACAGCCTGTGAAACACAAACGGGGCCTATGGTACAACCTCGCTGTCAATATTTTGATTATTACATATCTCTGCTAAAAAACAAGCCTACTCATTAATTCCATCATCAGTCCTTACAGCATGAAGCATGGAAAAACAATCACACAAAAAAACCTGAGATTTGTGCCACCAGGAGTGGTCATTTATACAAGAAATACAATTGGTACATATAATATCAGATATTCTCTTCATCCACTTAATGTACAGGAATAAAGACAAAGACCAATTTCAGAAACGGTGAAGACAAATCCTCTTCCATTTGAAGCTGAAGCTCAGAAATTAAAAAACATTACTATGACTAAGCCCTTTACAGAATTATTAGAAAACCTTTGAAAATAAATCTTAAAGCTATTAAATGTTTTGAAAGGAATATGAGCCTTCAAACTCCTGGCACAATCAAGATTTCACTGTTTGGCTTTGAAGGTAAGGTCTCTTTGCAGATAAAGTTTGTTGCATTTTCCCACCACAGAACTTCGTTTCCAGTTCTACCAGAAGCACCCAGCAATAACACACATACTAATCTTAATCCACAGGTATTAGGGAGAAATGCTTGTTTTGTTTTCTCCTCTTACATTTTTTTCAATTTTCTATCTCCCACCTGCCATCACCACAAGGTATCTGTCAATGAAGTTGTTTCAAGTCTGCACGTGGTTTCCAAACATAATCAGACCAGCAATAGATACACCGTTTGCAGCTTAGGAGGAGTTTTCCAAAAGGGAACTCAAGAAAAAAAAAAAGTTCTTATACCTGCAAAAGTATAGAAATAACACTGACAGCAGACACACATGCAGCAGAGCGAGAAGAAAGGAGGCAAAGAATTTTTTCATAGGCAGGAGGGAGCCCTCCAGCCGCAGCCCAGCAAAATAAGAAGGGGTTTACATTCTATAGTTTGGGTACTTGCTGGAGAAGAACAAGACCCCCTAATGTGTGGTTGTGACACAAGTTACAACAATGTTATGGAGAAAAAGGGAGCAAGCAAAGGACTGCAAGCTGATGAATCTCAGGAAGCACCAAATCTAAAAACCTTCCATATTTAAAAAATAGCTTAACAATATAATTTGTCACCACTTTAGGCAATGCATAATTCTCTTAGTTTAGCTAAATTCAGAGACTGCCAGCTGGTTCTCTGCAGCAGAACTAACAGGGCACTGGAAAAACTGCATGCAGGATTTGTCACTAAATGGAATTCTGCCAGGAGCCAGAAGCGATGGCGTCTTTCCACAAAACACCACAACTGAGAGAGGTGATGTGCCCTGCAGACTCTACCAACCAGCTCACTGCACAAAGGCAGGATTCCAGACACCAGTTACACTTTCCAATGAAGTCGTCTGTGTGTCTTGCTACTCAAACCTCTGACAATTCTTCCTCTGCTCAGTGAAGCGAAAATTTTTTTTACCTCCCTGAAAACCAAGAAATTGACATCTTACCAAAGCTCTGAACTAAGAACTAATGCACCACATACACTGGAAGAGGTTAAAAAACAAAATTAAGAAATAAATCCCTTCAGCCAATAAGAAAAGACAGGCTAAAAGCTAATGAGCATTTCCATACATTTTGGGTATTCTCAAGACTCTAGAAACCTTTACAAAGGGGAAAAATACGTACTGGAATGTAGAATACACAGGGCCATAAATAAAGTTCACAGAAGTAAAAAAGCAGCCTCTAAACACTGCCAACCTTGTGGCTTGATTTGGCTGCCATAAGCAATACTAATTATTAGAAGAGAAGCCACAGAGTATTTTAAAATGCTGATTAACAACTTCCTGCTAAATGAGTTATGGAAGTGTAAGATTTTTGTAGGAAAACTTAAGCTCTACTACAGGCCACGAGGATACAATTCCATGGGGTAAGGTGTGATTCTTCTCAGGAATGTATTACAAGGAGGGGACTAATATGCTCTCTACTGTTATTCATGAACGGCCATACAGAGACAAGGTACAATCTGTTTGTTAGTAGAGCAAAGTCCATCACCACCTACAATACCGAAGTGCTGGCATTGCTGTAATAATTTAATATGCAACATCATCCAGTGTATCTCCCAGGAAATATGTAACAAACTCAACCTCTCAAAACAATACAGAGAGTAAATGGCTCCCACTGGTTGCTATAGGAAACATGGCATATCTCTGCACAGTAATTAAAAAGTTTTTCAGTTGTAATTCTCTGAAGATTTAAATGAGACAACTGCTAGAGAGGTAAGATGTATACTTGAGGAAGACACAGCAGGCAAGTGAGTTGAAGTGACCAGAAGGATCACAGTTGACATTGCAAAAATCCAGTGCACTTGCTGTTCTCCATGTCAGCTACTCACACCTTCATTCAAGCCAGTTCTCTTCACCTTCTCTACTCCTTCCTACCCAGTCTTGACACTCTCCTGACTTTAGAGACCTGGCTCAGGCAACTAAAATACATCTGAAGGACAGGAAACTGAGCACTTCTTCTGGTGTTTAATATCCCGCCATCTCATGTTCCTTAGCCAGCTTCCTCCAGCAGCAGAAGTTCCAACACTGGTATAAGAGAGACAACAACACTGAATGGGAGGGCACAGGGAGAAAAGAATAAGGTACTATGGAAACATCAACTGTGATGGCCTTTAAAATATCCCATAAGCTACCGAAAGCTAAAATCACTGAGAAAAAATCCAAGTTGTAGCAAAATATTAGTATGCTGAGTAGCAGTGCAAATCATTCACTTCACAGGCAACAAGACTAATTCCTAACAAATATTATTCTAACAGTAGCTGTGCATCAGCATTTATCCAAATACAGCCCCATATATTCTAGAAGCATTCTGTACATTCTACATAACCACTTTGTTTATTTCCAGCCATTTCACTGGGACTACTATGGCTGCAAGCACTTCTTTTTTTGTATAATTTTCATCAGGATTTAAAATTTTTAAAAGTCCCATCCAACCAGTTTTCCAAAGGCAGACAATATTAAATGAAATTAAACCTATATAAAAATTAATCAAAACTACAGGACAGAACCAATCTGTAAAGTGAGTAGAAGGAGAGAGTACTCAAGTCAGCAAGTGGAAGTCAAAACTATGAATCTGAAAATGAGAGCTTTAGAAGAGCTGCCCATTTTTCCTGGAAGACATCCTGTTTTCCAGCCATTGTTCTCTTTAGAACAATAGTATTTTAACGTGTTTGTCTTATTGGGAGGGTTTTGGCTTTTATTAAGAGAAAACGGTTGGGTTAGGACACACCCTCAATTCTGAGTGTGCCACTGAACAAGCTTTTGAAAATTACCCATTTACAGTACAACCATAAGTCATATAAACTTCTATAACAGCCACAAATCAACTACGCCCTGATTTGTGCTAAAAGTAAAACAGTAACTAAAACTTTGAGAACAGACTATCTGGTAAAAATACATAATGTTAAATATAGTGAGAAATATGCAAAGAACCTCACAAATCCTGACTGTTAATCCAGTGCTACCTTCTCTCTAGCACTGACACTCAGATTTAAATGACTACTTCAAACATTAGAATGCAGATATTTCTCTCCCTTGAAATGTCCTACATATTTGGACTTATTTTATAAGCTGATGAAACTTAATGATCTTCACAATAACAACAACAAAATGCAGTATATACAAAGTTTCATAAGATGGAAGAACTCTTGAAAGATCAAAAACTCTATGTATTACTCAGAAATATGAGACTGATAAACTCATAGGCCATGTTGCCTTATATAGTCATTAAGTCCAGCAAACAAATGATACAGAGCAAGAGGAATTGTTGCCAGTTACTTTAGACTGGAAAATATGAGAACAAAATCTAATGCTAGCTGCCAGCTAATTCCTCTTCTCTTCTAACAAAAATATTTAAGAAAAGCTTTCTTTAGCTGCAGCCACTTGCTCTCTAGTAAGAGAAATAATTTGGTTCTAGCTATAATAAGCATTATTTTACATTCTTCTACAGAAGTTAGAAAAATAAACACTGAGAAAACACACTATAGTGTGACGAGAAGTCTGCCCAGAAAAGCTGAACAGCCATAGATAACTGTCAAAGTTATGGGCCATCTTAGATTATTTTTGAACCATTTACCCTTAGGTTTGCTCAGACCTTGACAACTATATAAGTTTTTCAATGAAAGGAGAGTAGAAAACATTTTAACATATTTGCAATGGAATACTTTTGGGGAGGGCTTTACTTTTTAGTCCAAGCTGGTCCTCCACTCTACTTCCCATCCATTTTCGTCCCACTAATGAAGCATCAGGGGGTAGGAAAAAAGACAAAATTACTATGGACAAAATATTTCCCAAATGAGGGGTGTTTCACTTGATATGCTTTCAGTTTCTTCTCTCAAGTGCAAGTTGTTCTAGTTAAGCACTTTGCAGATGCATCACACTTAGAAAAGAGTAGGCACAGGTACCAGAGTTAAAATCTACAAGAGAAGGCTCTGGGAGTAGCAGAAGTGGAAGGTTCGGATACCTCCTGCCAGAGCAGAATGCTGGGAAGCAGAGCAGTGCCAGGAACTGCTTCTAAGGATTCCTGCTGCTGATCTCTCCCTCCCTACCACTGCCAGCTTTCCAACCTCTCCCCCAGAAGGCACCAAACAGAAGCATCTGCAGGAGGTACCCCAGGGCAATCCAGACATACTGGGTCAGGTCATGGCTCCAGCACAGAGTGTCAGAATGGCTTCTGCAGAAGGACTTTACAAAACAGAACTGAGAGAGACAACACAAACCATATCTAGACAATGGAGAAATGTTATTCCTTTAAGGAAAATAAAAGGCAATGCCTTTGTGGCAAGTCCACACAGCTACACTTTTCTCCCTGCTCCTCTAAACCAGAATGTTTGCATTTAACTTGCTTATTGGATGGTCTCTGGAACGAGCTGGGGAATGTACTGAGTATGGAAATTGTTTAGGAGAGGATTAAATAGCAAAACGGTATCAGAGAGTATGCTAATAATTACATAGTGCAAACCAGCATAAGACAGCATTCAATCCTTTTCAGGGCCATGCTTAACTTTGTTAGAATAAACATGAAGATTAACAGTTGTCCTACACTCACTGCTCAGCTAGAGATTAAAAATGAGGTGTAACTTAAGCAGACATCTAGTGTTTAGGCTCACTTCAAAGAAACCTGTGGAAATCCAAATTTGGTTCATCCCAATGTACTTCCTCAACTATTTCCAAATAAGAGCAATGATGTTTTAGCAGTTTTGCGTGAATTAATTCACTTTTACAAAAACACTGACTAAATCAGGAACAAAATATTTCCAAATTCTTCCATATTTTACTATAATTTAAGTCTCCATTCCTTTCTACCCAAGCACACATGGTTTCTCTGGACAGATGAAACAAGCCACATAAATAGCACAAGTGACGTAGGTTTTTTCTACGCCATACATAAACACCTAAAACCAAACCTATCTTTTCAACATGGTAGCAAAAATTTATCATTGGACATTTGTTCAAAAGAACTGTATCACCAGAATGTGATTTCTTTGAAGCAAGTAACAACATACCTCCTTAAAGCTGTTGAAGAATTCACTCTCACCCCCCAAGCCTAGATCAACTTTTCACAATTTCAGACTGCTGACGAAACCAAGATGATCAATCTGAGATGCCTTTGAAGTGTCTAAACCCATACACTTGTAATTTGTGACCTGCCAGTCTGAAACTGTTAAATCTTGACATAGTAAGTTTTAATGTTTAATCAGAACATATTCAAGGAAAGCTTCCAATGGAAAATATACTGTCAAGTGAGAGATGGAAACAATTTCTTGAAAGAAGTCTGTGGAACATAAGAATTCCCACGTTGTTCACATTTTCTGTTAAGACCTTATGGATACTTAAAAGCAGTACCAGACTTCAAATTGCTGAAACTGCCTCATATACACATATACAACATCGAAGAATTTTTTACCAGCCAAGTACAATGTGTATTATGTTATCCTTTATAATTTTAGAAAAAAAAGACTTGTTGAAGTGCTGTGCCTAAAACTGAAAGCATTTGAGGGCTGTCCTCTTGTTACAGCCAGTTTGGCTGTATCATTTTCATACCAGCAATACCTTGTTGGCTCACCTTTGTTTCACTATTATTCCTGCTCAAACATGCACTTTGGCATAGCACATTTTCCAGTTGAATTCTGTGACCTTCTCTCTGCTTTTCACTTTTGCTGCAATCATGATCATTTTGAATTCTGATTCCATCTCAACCACCCTCATCAAGTGCTTCATCCACCCTCACACTTGGGTCACTGGTAAATGTAGTGGAAATTGCCCACTTGCTATCTAGGACAAAAACTTCACAGTAGGCAGGGAATCTCCCACTCTAATATTAATTTGTGCAAACACCAGCATTGGTTTCCTTAACAATCTTGCGTAGATTTTGTGAAATTTTAAGTCAGATGGTGCTGACCTACAGAATGTCACAAGAACAGCAACAAAAGTTTTTTTACAACCAATCTAGATGGTATCTATTGATCTTCCCTTATCCAGAAGACTTGTAAGAAAAGTTTGACAGCTTCGACAAAACACACTTCCAAATTCCAAGGTACCCATTATCCATCTTGGTTCCTGCTAGCATTCATAAAATTTTTCCAGTGCTTATCTGTCGAAGTTCAACCAAACAGCAGTGATTTCCCAAACTCTTTCCTTTTGCTGCTTAATTCTTACCCCATAATTTTCTAACTACCATCATCAGTGCTCTAAAAAAAGTGGAAAGGGAGATAAAAGTGCTTACAGGTTTCCTAAGGAAAAAAAGGGATAGTGCTCCAATTAGGGGCATGTCTCCAATTAGTGGTTCCAGGATAACCCTCATGGTGCCATGGATCTGTGAAAGGGGAAGAAAAAAAGATAATGAAACTGACTTTAGTCAAGTTTTAAATAAAATTTATTTACTGGCAATGCTCACACTTGTAAGTCATTAAATTCTCACTTATGGAAGAATTTTACATATATATAAATTCTTTCTTTATATGTCATCCAAACCCCAAAAAATTAATACAAGCACATAACAGTTGTGCTTAAAAATTCATTACATTCATCTGTATCATGTAGTGTCATGTTGGTGGCAATTTTTTAAAAGTGTGAAGTAGATTATTTCTCCAGCTCCATATAAACAAGTGTCACACAAGAAGCACAGTAGCATCCACTGGAGCAAAAGCAGGCAAATACTTATAGGTGTGTCAAGACACACATGCAAGAGAGCTAATTCTGCTCCTTAGGGAGAGATCTGTTACCAGAAAGTTAAGGAAATCTCAGAAAAAATCTCAGAAGGCAAGGCTACTAATAGTAATTGCATCTAAACCAGTAATTCTATATGATGCTTAGATATTACAAGAAATAAAATTTTAAGCTCCGTGGTGCCTTTATAAACTGACACATCACTTGAACACATGACACATCACATCAGCTTGATGTGAAATTACCTCCAGCTTTTCCTGTAGTAAACATTATATATTTGTTCTACATCATAGAGGAATTTTTTCTTTTGTTAAGTCATGCTACTGAAATTCTAATGCAGTATCAATACTATTCAAATGAGGAAAAAAAGTAAGCTACAAAACTACAGAATTTCTGTTGCTCTCTTATAGATTATTTCATTAGAAAATAGTGATTTAGTGATATGAAAATCAAAGGAAAAATGCTGAATTTCACCTGTATACTTTTCACACCAGCTCTGCAGAAGTATCTCTTGATCTCCAAATCAATTTCACAGTTTCCAACAAAACTAAACCAAAAAAGAAAGTATACATTTCACTTTTATGAACTAAATTGAAATAAACTGTTCTGTTTTGCACTGTCATTACAACGTGTTTTGTCTCTCAGTGTATGCACAAAAAATGCATGTTGAAATAATAAAACAAAACAATGCCAATTTGCTAAAATATCACCTTCAAAACATCATCACTGTCTTTAAAATCACTCAAATTAATACCTAGGTTTGCTACCATCTCCAGAAAGATGCGTAATAGGAAACAAGCAAGAGGCCCTATTTTTTGGAAATAATGGACACAGAATTCATACTGTATTTCAGGAAAGCTCTCCACAGATCTCATTGATTGTAAATGTACCCAAATCTACTCTCATCTAACATACTCATGAGAAGCACTAGACAGAGCTGGTGGTTATGCTAAAAATGAAACTTGTCTGAAATATTCATAGACTTGCAAAGCCAGTCATATTTAGAATTTCAATAAGCAGGGCATGCTGAGCTGAATGATCTTCTAAGCAAGTTTTAAGCCAAAAACAGTTGAGCCCTTTCTGAAGGGAGAGAAGGCAGGAAGCACATTAGAGAACATATTAAAAACTATGCAAATTTTTCCCTGAACAGTTCTTGCATCCCATTTTTGGAGATGCAAGGTCAAGTGATTGAAATTTTCCAGATGCTGCCCTATATTTCAGACTTGTTGAAGTTGGTAAAAAGAAGTCCCATCTATTTTGCCCATGCTACAAGACTACAACATTATTCACACACAACTCAGGCTTGGATTTTTAGCTGCTTTCCCTGAAGCTTCATGCAGGTCAGGCATGTACCAGCAGAGCTGGTGCTGCTGTGAGACACACTGGTGCTGAAAACTAATTTTGAGACTCAACAAAGATTCAGGAAGAAAGCTTGAAACTCTGATTTAGCACAGAATTGGTCAATGATTCTACAGAATGAGAGCTAAAAGCAAAATGCAACATGTTGAATATCATGCTCCAGGCAGGGAGAGATGAGCTGGATGAAGACACTGGCTAAGAAGATAGAGGCTGTAACAGCAGAACAAATGAAATCTGAAGAGCTTTCTGAACAGACTGCTCAGGTAAAGAAAATGGAAGAAGGAACTAACTGGGATGGAGACGAGCCAGGGGAGGGGGAAATTGTTTCCTCTGCAGGGCATCCTGCTCCAGATTCTGCAGCAGAGCCCAGCTTTCTGCACATTAGTTACCCAGACCTGACCTGTACAGTGAAACACTGTTAGCTGCGTTTGGGAGTATGAAGCAATATTATTACAAAAATGTTTGGGGAATTGTGAACAAAACGGAATTGCTCTCTTCATTGGCCATTCAAGTCAATATAAAATAAACTACTCTTACAGCAAGAGTAGAACATTAGGATTGCTGTTCCCTGCCCCTGAGCCTGATAGCCACAAAGTACTACCAAAAATAAAAAGAAGTTGAAAAAGGTGAGAGCTGCTGTATTCCACATATCCATTATCCAAATCATTTGTATCCTCCTCTGCTCTGTGTGTGGTGGTGCTGTCTTTGGGATTTCAACAAATGCAAATCTTATCAATCCCTTAAACAGAAATAAACAATAGTATCAACAATTTCCTGTAAACATCCATCACGGAATGTATTTTTGACTATTCAAAAGATAACACTATGCAGAATCTTTTTTGTTCAATGGCCAGTTTGGGGAACTGGAAGACAACAACATCATGGGGTCTATGTCAAAGGAAGGGGACAGTTGCTTTCCTTGGAAAGAATGTAGTGTGACTGTACAGTTTAAAAATAGGTATGTAACTTTTAATACACAATTTATAACTATGTAATTTCTATTTTTAACCTATCTATCTATATATAGAGATAGTAGATATATATATATATGTGAGTGTATTTATATATAATTGCATAACAACATGACAGAGAGAAGCAAGGTCAATTAAAACCTGCAACTGAAACCTCAATCGCTGCACTCTGCAGCATCAGAACTATTTGTGTTATGAAGACTGGGAAGCAATATGCTTGTTTGAAAATCCATAACAACATGATGACAAACTCAAGTAAAAATAGTAACAAACTGCATTTGAGGGGACTAAGTCAACAACATTTAACGTTATAATAAAGCTAAATATGGTTTTATCCCCTAAGATATTTGGCTGGATCCATTAATAATCAATGCCTACACAATTCCGCTGTAATATACTATACAACTTGAAAGCTCATTTAGCAAGCAAATTCTATACATTCAGATCATAATATCCCAGAAACATTTATGATCCCTTTAAGGTACAGAACACTTGAGATAGTTTAATGAGGACACTCTTATAATATTAACAGCAGCTGCACTGAATCAAAAGAGAAGCGCAATGTACTGTAGCCCACGGAAGATACCCAGAAGAAGAAAAAATAGAAGGTTATGGCAAAAATATTTCCTACATTACAGTGATGTGTGGTTCTGTACACTGGACTATCTTAATTGCTTTTAGAACGTCTTTAGGCCCTATTTTTACACCGGTCTTCTGCCAGTATAATGTAGTGAGTCTCCCCATTCAAGTATTCCATGTTTGAAAAAATCTGCCATGTATTTCAATCTGCAACCTAAAACTCTTTCAGTGCATTAGTTTTTTTGTGCCATGAGGAGCTGAAAAAACTCAGACTATTAACAATTACTTCTTCAGTCTCTCAATCTTTCTTGCTTTCTTTGCTACAGTTCACATTTAAATTGACTGAGTTTATCTTGTTTTCTGTTGATCCATAACCTTTATCCAAGTATTTACTACATTAACGCACTTCAGCAAATATAAGATTTCTTTTTATTAACAATCTATTTAGATTTTATCTTCATTTGCACGAGTAGTTGAAAATTTTCTCTTGCCCATATTTGTCATCAAGAACTAGATTTATAAACTGTAATGAGTTTTGATTTTCTTTTAAAATAAACTATACAGTAAGAGAAAGGCAAAGCATTCCTTTCACAAATATGGTCCTCAAACTGAAACTTTAAATACATTCTCCAGTGAGTGCTCTGAGGATTAGCTATTCAAGCTTAGACTGAAGTTCTTAATAGGATCCTGAGTGATGCACAAAACCTGTTCCAAAGAGTTCTGAAAAATACTCTGAAGCAATGATCACAATACACCCAATATCCTTGCAGAAACAATAGAAACTAAACCAAAACATTCCTTTTGCAATTAAAATTAAAAGCAGACAAAAAAAAAAACAAAACAAAAAAACCCAAGCAGGATGCAAAAAAATACTCTAGAGTTTTGGGGACACATTGAAACTATTTAAATGCACTATGGAAGGTCCAAAGCAAATGCACACACCCCACGACAAACAACTGACAGTAGAAAGGGCTAAAAGAAGCCACAATAGTGAAACTGCAGATAAAAGGGGATTCTTAAAAGAATTAATGTACTTTAAACTGAAAAAATACATAAATAAAATCCTTTCCTTCCTTCCCTCACCACACACCCCACAGGGCTTGGCTTCCTACAACTATTCTTACGAATGTTTAGAGAGGTTGTTTGAGAGGTCCTTCTTCATTGTATTTAGAGAATGAAGGGCTTATAGAAAACCCCCAACTTTAAACTTAGAAATAAATTAAAATTATAACAAACTAATTTGACAGGAGATTAAAATCTACAGGGATAAATACTCCAAAGGATGGACTTTTCTCCAGCAGTGAGACTGTTCTTTATAATCTTGCAAAACTGCAATATAAGATATAATTTAGGGTTGGTATCTGTATTTAACTCTGTATCTAAATGTACCAAGAGACACTTATTCTTCGTTACGACTGAGACAACCCCAGTGCTAAGAATCTCAGAGGATATATAAATCAAACTATCCAAAAGCAAACAACATCAAACAGTAACAACTCGTACAGGGGGCCAGGGGGGCTCTCTGTCTTAAACTTGCATGCTAAAAGTCTTTGAAAAAGAGCCCTTTCTGAATGAGGTGCCAAGGACAAGTCTTAAATATGAAACAAGACTTCCTTTGATGACGGTTTTGTCTAAGCTTTAATTCCTAGAAGCTGTGATAGTCACTCCAGAGCTCTCATTTCAATTTTCTTCCTGGAAGCCTGTGCCACTGGCAGTAGGGACAGGCTGTTGGGTTCAACAGGCACCCAGCCGACCTAGCACAATTATTGTTATTTAAATCACTTCAAGGAATTTATTTCAGCCTTTTAGACTGGATTCTATTGCAGCTGCCTACCACTTCTCTAAGTGGGTTGCAAGGTAATACAATGAGACATATGGGTAAAGATTTCATTCAGATCTATATATCAGGGCATTATTCCTGAAATTTTTGTACAAGCCTACTGGCCTTTTTACTTTTATTTACTTCATGAGGATGAGCAGAAATCCTAAAAAAAATAAATATATACCAGATTTGCTCTGTCTTCCTGAGAATAGTTCTGCCTTAAATGGAAGAAGTGCTCTTGGAACAGAAACAGCTTCTCAAAAACAATTTCTCTGGGCTGTTTGGTCAGACAAGACTGTTTTCCTGAGGGCTTATCTCTGAAGAAGTGAGGCTGCTCCCCCAGCTGCTGCCAAAAGTGGCAACAAAGAAAAATCTCAAGGAAGTTGCTCCATTAGGGCTAACACTTTCATCCAGTGAAACAAACTCTCAAGAGTCAATCCTGCTGTATTTTGTGCAGCAACACCAATTCCTGATTTGGACAGCTTTTTCCTACAGAAATGAAGTGATTCAATTCAATAAAGACTGGGCTCTGCTCACAGATGTAGCCCCCACCTGCTCTGGAACCAAGGGAAGGAGACAGCAGCCTTTTCTCTTATCTCTCTGGAGTCTGCCCAGCTCTGCCAAAGCAGCAAAGGCTTCAGCATACCTGAGCTTTAGACAAATAATTCAAATTTAAGAATAACCACGTCAAATTTTAGAAGTACCTCTGAAGTGGAGATGACCCTGCCTGATGACCCTCCTGGCTACTGCCAGGGAAGCAGTAGGGAACACAGGAGGCTGCTCTTTGCTGGACTGTCAATGACTGACAAATTTGGCCTTTCCATAACCCACAAACAGGCAAAAGTCGCAACGGTAACACAGATCTATGATGGTCAATTATAAAAGCCTTGCTGGGTTCACTGACTGAACTTCCAAAAAAACTCTGCAACTTCAGATTGTGTTGAGAATGACTTAGGTAAATGTAGGGTAGACCTACATGAGAAACCTATATAAAAGGGGTCATGATGAAATGGCAAAGAAACCTGAAGCAATGCAGCACAGTCATTCTGGCATTTTATAATACACAGATTTATTCTGGTAAAGTAAACATAAATTCTTCTGTAGATATCATTACTTTTTTTATAATACTATGTTTATTTAAAAAATCTAAGTAACTGAGAAAAGTAAACCAAAAAATCTTACATCTTAGATTTCAGACTACATTTAATGGCAAAGTACTAATACATTAAGGTAAAAAGTCAAAGATATTCTTTATCTTTGGAAAATATTTTTTTATTAACAAACATGACTTTAATGATGAAACCACACAGAGCTGATATTCCATTCCCCTCAGATAAATACTATTTACAGCATACAGTTTCTTCCTCCATTCATACACAATTAGAACTACATTTGCATAATGAAGCAATTCTCCTTTCAGGCCAACATAACTGCCAAATCAAACAATGTGCAGATTATAAAGCATGGAGCCCATTGCAATATAGTAATAAAGTTTACCTGATTTGAAGATCCAAAATGATCTGCCTTTTGTCCACATTTTCAGTGTACACTTTTACACCATTTATCCTCAGAGGCTGGAACAATGAAGCAAGTAAAAGTTGGATTCTTCTACAGAAGTATATTAAACTCTGAACTTTGAAATAAAGGTGAATATAGGCATACTCATGCCTGAAGTTAAGCACTGCACCTACTATAAACATTATTCCAAGGGTAAAAATTACCTTGCTGGGATCCAATTAGCCACAATCCCTCTGGCTATTACCCTGGGTATAGATCACTAAACTACAAGATTTACAAAATATTTAATAATCAAGCTTTCCCTCTCCCCTGAATAAACATCTGATTTCTCTGTAGAGGTGTATGTCTAATACTCCCAAAGCATTCTTTTCTGTGTAATACAACAAGCTAAATTTAGTTCACAAAAAGACAGTTGTCTTAAGTGGAATTTAGTGAGAATAGATGGAAAAGAATCTGCAATTCCCATAAAAAGTTGTGTAAACCACTCTGTGCTGTCTCTCTAAATCACTGTGCTCACACTCTCCCCTCTCTCCCTTCCTCATACAGACTTAACACATCAATCACACACTCAAGCCTCAAACATTCAAACACTAGGCAGGAGAGGATGACTAACAACCTCACTTTTGAGTTTTTCCTTTCCTGAAAAATTTTCATATTTCTATTTATACCTTTTCGATAATTTATGTAAAATCAAAATTTCACTGGTGTGTTGGGGCTGTGCAGCTCAACCAAGGCTGCAATATGAAGTATGAATAGCTGTTTGTCATGTCCAAGGTTACTCAATCCAGCTGCAGAACCACACAGAGGTCTGGGAGCTAGTCTAAAACTGACTTAAAATTAGTATAGCTTAAAAGGAACGCTACAGTCTGTAATACAAATATATAGGGTAGGACAGAGGCCCTGTGTGAAAGGATTTACAATTTGAAAAAGCAATAAACCCAACACACAAAAGGTGCAGTAAAGCATAATGAACTGTAACCTACATGAAATAAAGTCACAAAGAGAGGAAAAACAATTCCCCTCTATAACACCTGAAAATTAATTTCAGGTTTCCTAACATTTGAGGGCATGTGGGGGAATTGATTTTTAAATCCTTACTTGAGATTCTATTTATGACAAGCAATAGAAACACAAAAGACAACTTCAAGCAAAAGCTGTTAAACTGCATCTCAAAGCAGTAAAGTTCTGGTTAATGCAGGGACAATTAAGTAGTGCTGAACTTGCTGCAAGCAGAGGGAATCATTCTCAGCTTGCACTGGTGAAATAGGCTTTCCTGCAGGCATGAGACCCCTTCCTCCATGAGATGGAATAGAAGACAAACATCTGCATGCCCCTTGATACTGTGTTACGTGCAGTCCTTGAAAAGCCAAGCCAGCAGCCTTGTCATTGACTCCATATATAACATGATCAGAAGTGCATGCACAAGAAAACTGCACTTGGATCATCTGGCAAAAGGATAATGGTCCCTGCTCATTTAATGTAAAGCATTGCATGAACAATATTAAAATCACATTGCTGTGAGCTCTTCATGTGACCAGGCAGTACTACACTGAGTCATCTCCAAATTCTCAGTCAAATTTCTGAGGCATAGATCCCAGGAAATGCAATAAAGCCTCTGCTAAAAAACGCACACATTTTAATATTACAACAGAAATCAGAATCAGGCTTAGGACCAAGTGTCCCAGAGAAATATTTCTGTGTAGATTTGAACATGCAACATGAAAAGGTTATGTAAAACAGGGTCACTTAATAAACTTCACCACACACTGACCTGATGACCAATATCAATCTTTGTAAAACTGAAGGTACTGAGGTGGTTGTTTGCTCCTCTTACTGCTGGTTCTATGGTTTCTCGGAAGAGTTTCTCAATGAACTGGCAAATAAAAGGCCACATCTGTTTTACAGTCTAAGGAGAAAAAAAAAATATATGTAACTACAGTTCTTGAATACATGAGTAAGTTATAAATGTAAAAAAATCAGAACTTCACTGCATCTGAATTTTCTACCTGAAAAAATAAATTCTATGTTGCTCTTTTTGTTACTATTTTCCAACTAACTCACGTTCTTCTATGCTCTTTGAATGAAAGATTTTTTTTTTTAAGTAAACTACATAGATTTATATCTTAGATTATCACAAACATAAATCAAAACTGCAAATTTCATTTATTTTTAGATTGTAGGTCAGGAACCTACAGTAACTGGAAAGTATCCTAGACAAGTAGAAAATTAACGATTTTGTTTACAGCTGCTATGACTTCCACACAATTATAGCTGTCATTACTATAATGCCACTTTAAATCATTCATAAAACTTGTAATTTCAGAACCATGAAACTAAATTTAATCTTTCTTGTGACTAACTGGATCAACAACCAAGTGCATGAAGAATAAAGTTAAAACTACTCTTGTTCTCAGATTCTTGCCTCACCTTTTATTTTAATCTCGGCTTTCCCTCCTGCCCCTTCCCATTTGGGAGCAATGCTTCTCCTTACCTTGTTGAGCCATTCTGCTCTCTCTGTGTCTGGAAAATGCACCTAAAAAACCCAAAACAAACACAAAACAAAAAATTAACACAAATACAAAACACTTCTTAGTTAATTGTGTCCAGTCATTTATAGCACCGGAAAGCTTAGGGGTCTCCCTAAACAGTGGACAACATATTGAGCAGTTAAAACTCTTGACAAGAGAATTAAAATACAAGCAAATTAAAACACAAACTCATTTCTGAACTACATAAATATATGCTTGGACTTGTTTCAAACAGTAGCACCTGGAATAAAGTATTGCTTTAACACCATTGAGAAATTAAAAAACAAGCACAACCAACACAGCCTGTGTCAACCAATATTAACACTACACACGCGACTGCCAGAGTCCCCACTGCACTTCTACCTCCTTTCATTCATGCCAAAGCTTTTCCAATGTCAATAAATCATAGCTATAAATATTTAATCAGTGAAGTTGAAGCTCAGGAATATGGATTTAAGTTCAGCCAAAAGCCCTTTGAAAGACACTTCTAGTGATTTGTTTTCTTAAAAACCTGCAGAAATCAGTCAGAGACAGCGTGACAGTTTATACACAGGGCAGAAAGTACCCAAGGCAATAGGAAAACATAAATTAAATGCTGGAAGAACAGACACAGTTTTCCAGACATAGAGGAGAGCACAGTTAGTAGCTTTACCTTTTACAAACACATGCACACAAAAAAAACCCCAACCAAAAATCACCACAGAACAAAAATAAAGCCCTGAAAGAAGCAGACCTAATGAGAGTTTCTTTAGAAACTCAGAGGCTGTAGAACGAGATGCAGATCACACTTCCCAAACACAAAGAGCTTTTGAACACACTAAAAAATCGTGACCTACATATAGCGACTTTCATGAAGCCATGTCTCAACTTAATTGCAAAGTCTTAATCTCTTCATAGCATAACAGATTGCACCACTGGCTTCAACAGCAGCTATTTTTATTATGCGCATCCCAGATGTGAACAGTCAGTGAAAGACCTACTCTTTAAACTGTATTTTCAACAAGATGAATATGAAAGCAAGCCCCATTAATGAATTTTCAGGTTTTATTCACTTCTTGCATTAACAAGCAGCACAAACATATTCTTCATATACCCTATCTACCCTCAGAGCAGTCCTTAATCTCATCTAAACCCCCAAATTTTTTCTATACAGCTTCTGCTATGCTTCCCCCCAGCAGCATAATCAAATAGTGTCACAGTTATCTCTCCAGTCTGTTTCTTTTTCAACTATCCCAGGTCACTAACAAAGGTAAGCCCTATGTTTCTACAGATTCTTGAAGAATTACAAATGCTGCTGTCTTACACTGTCAAGAAAGGCTCTCAGCATCCTTTTCAAGTATATCACGTATCTCTCAAAAGCATTACAAGTGATGCAAAAATGTCCAGTGATCTCTTTGACTGTGAGAAAAAAACATTCAACATCATTTATTTTACTAAGTAAGTTAAAGAACAGAATTTATTAATAAAAGATGGAACGATTTGGGAGCCATGCTATTTTATTTATTTACAATTAATTTCCTAGAAAATTATGGTGGGTAGAATGTCAGAACTCTGTACTTGGAAGGTTGGGGGTGGTGTCTGCTTTTTTAAAACAAAAAATACTAATTTGTTTTTTAATTTTGCAATACAAGCAGTTACAAGTATGTACATGAATTTACAGCTGAATAGAGGTTACACTCAGTTTTTGTCTTGCAGGGTTCTCAAGTTGCTCCCCGTGGCCAAAAAGTTAAAGGAACAGAAAGAATGAACAGTTAACCCCAACACTAATAAATAACATTTTGATCCTTCCTTTAAAATATTTGCCTTCTGAATCTGCAAACAGAAAAGGTGCCAATTCTCAGTAATGACTTGTGCAGGATGTTGGATACATGTTTCATTCTGATTTGCTTAGAAGAGCAATCAGTGATGCTCAGTTTCACAGGGTGAAAGCTGCCGAGCTGCTCTGTTCCACATAGGGGAACCAAGGTAATCCAAGAGGAAATGGTCAGCAACCTGCTACACCCCTTAGACAAGCACAAGTGTCTGTGCCTGGAAGGGATCCACCCACTGGTGCTGGGGCAGCTGGCAGAAGTGCTCACAAAGCCACTTCCCCATCATTTACCAGCAGCCCTGGCTAACTGGTGAAGTCCCAGGTGACTGGAGGGCAGCAAATGTATCCCCACTCACAAGGGCCTGGGGAACTACAGGCCTGTCACTCTGACCTTGGTGCCAGCAATGGTCATGGAGCTGACGGTGTGACCAACTTAGTGGACAAGGGAAAGGCTGTCACTGTGTTGACCTGGACTTCAGTGAAGCCTTTGACATGTTTTCCCACAGCATTCTCCTGCAGAAACTGGCTCATGGCTTGGACCAGTTTACAAATAGCTGGGTAAAAAAACTGGCTGGATGGCCAAGCCCAGAGAGCAGTGGGGAATGGAGTTACATACATGTAACAAGCCACAAATGTGCTCCCCAGGGCTATGCTGGGGACACTCCTGTTTGCTATCACTATCAATGATCTGTATGAAGGGATCGACGGCACCCTCAGTCCATTTGCAGGTGACACCAAGCTGTGTGGGAGTGTTGATGTGCTGGAAGGCAGGAAGGGTCTGCAGAGGGATCTGGACAGGCTGGACTGATGGACCAAGGCCAGTGACGTGAGGTTCAACAAGGCCAAGTGCTGGCTACTGAATTTGGGTCACAATAACCCCAGGCAGTGCTACAGGCTGGGGACAGAGTAGCTGGAAAGTGGGCTGGCAGGAAAGGACCTGGGAGTGCTGGTTGACAGCAGCTGAACATGAGCCAAGTTTGCCCAGGTGGCCAGGAAGGCCAGTGACATCCTGGCTTGGAACAGAAATGGTATGGCCAGCAGGAGCAGGGCAGGGATTGTCCCCCTGTACTGGGCACTGGTGAGGCTGCACCTGGAATCCTGAGCCCAGTTTTGGGCCTGCCCAATACAAGAAGGACATTGAGGTGCTGGAGCATGTCCAGAGAAGGGCAACGGAGCTGGAAAAAGGTCTGGAGCACTTGATGGGAAAAGGGTCTGGAGCACTTGATGGAGCTGGGGTTATTTAGCCTGGAGAAAAGGAAACTCAGAGGAGACCTTGCTCCCTACAATTACCTGAAAGGAGGCTGTAGCCAGGTGAGAGTCACTCTCTTCTCCCTCAGGAAAAAGAGAGAGAAGAGGAAATAGCCTCAAGTTACACCAGGGAGGTTAAGAATGAATATAAGAAAAAATTTTTCATGGAAAGAGTTGTTAAGCATTGGAACAGGCTGCCTAAGGAAGTGGTGTCACCAGTGCTGGATGTATCTTAAAAACCTGGCAGCTGTGGCATTTAGGGACATAGTTTAGTGGTGGATCTGGCAGTGTCAGATTAACAGCTGGACTTCATGATCTTAGAGGTCTTTTCCTAAATTTTATGATTCTACAGCCATTGCAATGAACAGCAACAAAATAAATAGAAACAACAAATTAAACACACAGATGAGGAAAGGAAAAGAAAATTCATGGAAATACCAAAAGCAAACCTGTCTGTTGTGAGTAATGCAAGATATAACAGTTGTCATGTTCACACTTCACTTTTAGTCTTCTGTACAAGTATCCAGTTGACATTCAACAGAAGAGACACACCAGACTTGAGAGAGGCTTCCCGCTCTAAATATAACCTCAGCCCAGATGAAATTCACCTTCCTCCAAAGGGTGATCCAACTTCCCAGATCCAGAGTATAAACTTCTGAAGGCACAGGCCACATTCCCTGCACCATGCACACAGCTGACATCCAGTACACCTCTGTACTGGAATGAGGAAAAGAAGAAGGATCTTTCTTGCACCTATCAAGGATTCTTCATGTTCAGTCCCAAATTACGCAGAAACAGCTGAGATAGGTTGGGAAACAAACAAGAGGCCACAGATACTCAAATCTACCCATATATGCTAGTTTATTAATTTTTGATTTTGTCTACTGTACAGTCTTTATTAAGACCCTGCTTAATAGGACACAGCTCTTAATTTTTCCACAGACTTAATAATTACTTATCCTTTAGTGTGCCTCACCTATCCTGCTCCTACAGTTACTTGAGTTGGCACTAAGCCAGCTCCTCAATATAAACCTAGTTTACTCCTGCAGTTGCATGTGATAACAGGAAACAAATACTATATTATCTCCCATTCCTGTTCCTCATCCCTTTCCCATTCTTGCTTTTCTGCTTGCTCACTCCAATTTTCATATAGTTCCGTTTGGTGTCTATTCTGACACTCAAAACAGAAAGCAGAGAACCTTACATTTTCAGGACTGAAACTTTCAGTCAAGCCAACCTTGAATCAAAAGCTAGGCTTTACTTAATCTTTAGATGCTCCAAACCCAGGTTGTCTGAAAACAAAGAATAAAACATTTATCCATCTACTAATCCCATATATTTTATGCCTGCTATATGAGACCGCAATACTAGTGACAAAATTATGTTTTGCTTTAAGAGTTTTTGACTTCAAATACAATCTTATGCACAGACAACAGGACAAAGCCTGAGGGATGGAAGTTGGTACACTGGATCAGCCAGGACTGACACAAGAACATTGAAGCAACTGCACAAACATTTTTATGGCCAGAATCAAGAATCAGACTATAACTGATAGGCAAAATCTGTTAACTCTTGTATAAAAATCTATTGACAAGCATGACAGAAAGAGACAGAAGTCAAGATTTTACCTAAGACAGTTAACATCTAAAAGCAATTTCTTCTCGGCTTCTGGTAGTAAATTGCTCATGCAGGTTTGACAAGTAGTGTCATTTCAACCACTTCGTGTAGTAATTTATTATTCAAAGTATAATAGGAGAGAAGTGTTGCAAGAAATGCTCTAATGGCCATGTTCAACACCAAAAACATCATAATGTTATATGTTCCAGGCAAGTTCTATTATTAAACACTGTCTTGCAAAATACTTGGAAGTGCTCAAAGATGCACATTAAAAAGACAGTATTTGGCTTTCTCACACAACTGCTTGTGCTAAGCTCTAAACAACTTCCACGTTTACTTTCTATTTCTGATCCTGCACTTTGAAAAACCCAATTCAGACACAGTATTTTTTGTAATGATCAATAAAATACCAGAAAGAACCCAAGGAATGCAGTTCCTTATTCTGTTCTGGAAGACAACAAAAGAAAAAACAGACAAAAGAAAACCACTTACAATAACAGTAACAACAGCAGAAACGTTTCTTATCCATAATTATTTCATTTTTCAAACTCTCTTCATTTTTCATACACTCTTCATATTGGCAAACTCGACTCAGTTTTCTGGCCAGACTGAAATCTGCATCTTTCCAAGGAAACAAGGCTAGACACAGAATAATAACTTTCACACTCAAATGCCATGGACTAAGGATTGGTAGGACATTTTGAAGTTAAATAGCAATCAGAAAATAACATGAAATGAGGTCCAAGGTGCAAATAATAACATTAATGCCTTCAGTATAATTCTTCATTCAGATAAAGGAAGTTTCACTTATCTACATAAATGTCACTAAAAGCAAGCACTGACAAGAAATTCAGAAGGAAAGACATGACAACACCCTTCTATAGGTAATGTTGAATTGCTCTCAACACAAGTCATAGGTACTAATAATCTGCTTTAAAACACAAATTGCATAATCCCTGTTACTATTCACTGATCCCCTCACTGTAAAACATTTTTCTTTTAAAAATTATCTTTGAAAGCTTTCTCCATCCTTAAAAGCATTTAGCAAATAACTCTTGTTAAATTTCAGATGTATTTGATGATTATGATTAACACATAGGCCCTAACTATTATCTACATAACTGAAACAAAAAATGGAGCACCTACACTAGAAGTACAAAACTACAAGTATTGACTAGAGCACTCCAAAAACTGTAAACTTCATTTGCTACAAACCAACCACTTCCTCATGAATTGTGTATTACAGCACTAGAAGAAATGGAAGCAATAAAAGTAGATTAAATTAAAAAAAAAAAGGGGAACAGCAACAAATAAAAAGCCCCAAACAAAACCCCCCAAAATTCTGGGTTTCTGACATTTTACATTCAAAGAGTAGTTTCTGACATTTTACATTCAAAGAGTAAAGGTAAGAATTCCAATGCTTTCAGGCACATGGTGTGATTCTTGGGGGGTCCTGCACAGGGCCAAGAGTTGGACTCAACAATCCTGATGAGTTACTTTCAACTCAGAATATTTTACATTAAAAATAATGCATTATCACAGCTATGTTTAACAGATACTTATCTGAGTCAGCATTACTTAATTTATGCTTAGTTCCTTCTATTTGCATTGATTATTGGTTGCTCCAGATGTAAATCTTAAAGAAACTATAGCAATCACTTTAAGGTCACACAATATAATCAAGTTTCTTCATATAGTTACAATGCAGCAAAGTATCCTTGAGCAGTTTTCCAGCTATTTCACAAATATCTCTTCTATTAGATACTGATCCCTTCTGCTTATTTTGGAAAGCTAAAATCACATATAAAAATACTCCTCTCTATCAAAAGTACACTTGTCTAGTAGAAATGTAAAAATGTATAAGGGTATCACAGTAAGTTTTCAGTCTCTTCATGCATAATCAGTGGATAGGGAGACCATACCACAGAAGGAAATTCAGGACAGAAGCCCAAATTAGGTGCTCTAAAACCTTCTGAATGTACAGCATAAGCAGTTACTTAACCATTAAGCCTAAAGCCAGTGGTGTGGCAAAAAACCAAAACACACTAAAATTAAATTATCCTTTGAATTATAGCTGACAGTTTGCCTAAACTCACTGCACTTGTAACTCAAAAAGGCCAGAGAAAGCTACTAAAAGAAGCAGCCCAGCATGGACAGAACAAATCGTGTCATATAGTGATATTCAAGCTCAATTTAACAGCTATTCACTCCAGTGTTTTCCAGTTGGTAAAGCAGGCTGGCCTAAGGACATTTTAGTTAAAACAGAGCTGAGCAGGGCTAATAGCTTAATCCCATGTATCCAGCCAGCAATCCCCTCTCACTCTGAAGCAACAAGGAGCAGCAATAGGTGAACTATTTGTTCCTTTCCACAGAGGAACTGACCCAGAGTCTTCTGCTACTTGACACAACCTGCAGAGGCTTCTCCTCAAACACAGACTGAAGGGACAACCACTCCTTTTTGACAGGAGCTAAAAAACAGGGGCTGTGAGCAGCCAGCTTCTGTCACTTCAGTAATTCACCTCCAGGGTTAATCAAGAAATTTTCCTAAATTCTATCAATACCAGAAATACCCTGGCTCTCTCCTCTTCTGAATAACAAGAAAATACCACAAAATATTTACTTTTGCAGAACTGCAGGATTCAGTATTTCTGAACGAAGAGGTTACAGGCTAATAAGTGAGGGTTCCTTAAAAATCTTGCAGGCCCTTGCTACTAAAATAACAATTAACTGCTATTTCCATTACTTCTGGTAATCTGATTCAGTCTCTATTTAGCATGCCTTGGGATGGATTTTGTGTTTGTAGTTTTAAATATATAAAAATGATTAGCCTTTGCACAGCAAAATTCATGCTCGGGACTACAAATGCGGTGTTTGCAGCATGAGAATTAAGTCAGGACTCAAAACAGTTTCCCTGAGAATCATCACAGATGAGCTGCATGTGCCACATCTTTCAACAAAAACATCTGGAAGGTCCAGAAGCAGACTGAACATAGAAAATCAGTTTTGTCAAACACACTATGTCCATAGGGTACTTCACAGAATAACAGCTACAAAGACCCATTCGAATCAGTATCAACTAACACAAAAGTGTTATAAAATAAAGAGTACAGGTTTTGACAATAATTGCCTATAAACAAACAAACAAACAAAATCTTTCAAAAATAAAACAGAGAGTTATGGGTAGGGAAAAAAAAAAAAACAAACTACCCCCCTTCACATAGAGTACACACACACAGAGTAAAATACAGAGATAAAAGAGGTGGGGAAGGACCCTAGAATTTTTGCCATGGCTCTGTAATCAGAATAAAACAAAAATACTGGAAGAAGTGGAAACATACTTAAATGAAAGAAACGCTGTAATACCAAGCAAGACTAAGGATTGTATTTATTTATAAACTGGAACATAAGCCATTTAAGTGCTTGGACAACACACTGGAAAACAAAATAAATCTTTATGAAAGAAGCCATTACGCACCCTTTGAGTCAGATTTGCACCTATAAGACAAAACTGGCTTTAGAAACACATACTTGGTACCCCACCAAATGTTCCCAAAACACTCTACCAGCACAAACTGTCATCCCACATGAGCTGCCTCTATCAGTTCAAGTCCTATGAGGTGCCACAACAAATTACAGGCAGCTGTTCAGCACGAGTTTTCCAGGGTGATCTCTGTATTCCCCACTATCCTGAGCTATCTGCTTCAGTCACTGTGAGCATTAGGGTGAAAAGTAATTTCTTCAACAACACAGCAGTTAAAGACAAAACAAGCTTAGAGAAATTGAAATAAACAGCTTTGCAACACCTCCAGGGTTCAACTAACACAGGAAAGCTACTACAATAGAATTCATACACCTCAAGTAATAAAACTGACATTCTTTATAAGCTATAGAAAGTTTAATTTCCTTGCAACCTTCTGTTACCTCTGTTCCTTTTCTCTTTTTTAAAGGTCTAGAGAAAAGTCTAAGCTGGAATAAACAGCAGTTCACATACACAGGACATTTCAGCATCCTGGTATGGCCTGAAGGACATTATTTCCTAATATATATTCATAAATACTATAGCTGTGAGACAAGGAAAGCAACTAGCAGCACACAGGCGGTGTTTTGTAAAGTCAGGCTAAACTAGCATAAACCAGACCTCCCTAAAATGCTGTCAAGAGCCAATACTGCCCATACACACACCCTTTGAACTTCACTAGAGCCCAAACTTCACCTATATCCATATGGGATATAGGGATCCCATATCCAACCCTTCTGCTGTGCTAAAATTAAAGGACACCATTAATTCAAACTATAAAATGCCTTTTTTACATTTTTCCAGTAACCAGAAATGTATCTGTATTTCTCATTTAAATAATATAATCATGTTACTTTCTAAAACTATTTTTTAAAATATATATTAAATACAGATATAGGACTGTAATTGAGAGTTGTCCCTGTTTTCCTTCTCATTGCAGAATTCATTGGAACAGCATTTAGAAAATTAACAATCTTCTGATTTTTACTAGCATCCCAGCTAAAGCCTGATCAGCTTATCGTTTTAGCAGCTGAGGATTCAGAATTCATCTTTATGCAGCCCTGCAACACCACCAGAATATTCTCATCTGGATATTCTCCCCAATTTCTATGGCAAACAATGTCTTTGGCAATGCAAAAAGATACTGTATTTGCAAAAGATATACCCTGCCCAAAAAGAGACTCCAGAGCCCTAATACGACTGAAAAAGCAGCCCAGAACTAAATCCTTCAACTCAAAAGTGAAGGATGCTGAGCCATTTCAAAGCACAGCAGATTCATTTTTTTCCATGCACATCTTTCACTTCAGCATCTATTAAATATGCTTCACCCACAGTGGCAGTGTGACTTGTCAAAAGCTGCATTGCTTTTCAGCAATTTAACTAAACCATACCAAAACTAGGTAAATTTGCCTAAGTGCTGCTATTTTTGCAGAGATGGAGCAAGCATGCCACAATAGAAAGTTACCCAGAGACCTCCTACTTAGCAGCAGCTCGCTCGAACAAAATCCTCCAGTATATGCATTATAAGCAGCTGCTCTGGAAGAGTGACAGAACAGTAGTAAGGGAACTGGGAAATCCTGCTTCTACCCTGACACTCAGCCTCAGTAGCCTCAACTGGAGGAAGGAGGTTCAGCCTAGAAATTAAAAACCAATCATCATTACCTTCTAGAAGCATCCAGGCTTTATCACCTGACAAACAATATGAAACAAAAATCCCTTTCTCTACCAGTAAAGGTTAGAGTTTCCTTCCAAATATGTAGAAGTACACTTGCATGGTTTTCTCCGGTATCTGGGTGCAGAATCAACCCTAAACACAGAACAGGATGTCTGCCAGAGGGAACCACATGGGTTTGCCTTGCTCAGCTGTTACCTCTTTCTGAACAGAAAGCTTGAAGCTTTTAGTCCACTACCACAGATTCATCTTCTAGCACAGCCTCATTTCAGTATTATCTTCAAGTACTCGTATATTAGTAATATATAACTCAGGTTTCAATACAGAGATGACATCAACTCTGTAGCCAAACTGCTTTATTTTCACTGTAGTTTAATATCTTGTAGTTTTTCCTGGATTCCCATGTTCACATTTCTTTTTCACTTTCCATCTCAAAAAGGACAAAGGCAAATTTTCAGTACTTAGTTTAGAGTGAGACAGGACAGTAAAAGTAATAATAAAGAAGTAGAAGGCATATGGGGGCATTAGGTTGCAGGAACCTTTTAATGGTTTCTATTTCTGAGTGACTGACATCCAGAACCTCTGAGAGAAGACTGACATCCTGACACAGGAAGAGACATTTTCACATGTAGCACACCTATTGAGCACCTCTTAAAGTGAGGAAACATAAGAATTTAGGTTTAACATTTTCACTGTTTACTATCCACGTTTACAACAGTGTTTTTGTACCACTTCGTCATTCAGAAGACCAGAACTCAACATGAACTCTTAGGACAACAGGATGCCCTTTTCCAACCTCACCTCTACAGGAGGTTTACATTTACAGCAGTAACAATTGTATTTTATAAATGCTGATGTCCAATACAGGGCCAGGACAAGCACAGTTAAAAAAAAAAAATAATAGCATAAGACTCTATACACTCAAAATATCAAAAACTGGATTTATAGTGACTGAAGTCTTGCTCTCACACCATGTTACAGAGAAGTAGTGCAACCAAGGTTTATAAAATAAACATTTAATGACAGCCTGCATTAGCACATTTCCAAATTCCCATGAGCATTGCAACTACTGAAAGCAAAGACCTAGATTTTAAATGTTTAAACTGCTAAAAGGCACAGGATGAACCATAGCTCTCAGGACTCACCAAATTTTACCACTTAGAAAATCTTGCACAGTACTCTTTTCTGAGTATTGGGCTTCACCCTTTTACTCCCAGGAGTAATTTAATTTCTTCTTCTCCTTCTACAAACGAAGTCTTAATACCTTGAAATGCCAGGTTTTGGTTTTTAAAATAAAATTATAAAAGCATTAGTATGATATTTTCAATTTGTCACATTTCAAAAACATGACCTCTTTTGTATTTTCAAGTCTCTATAACAAATTCCTTTTCAGTTCCCATGAGAAGCCAGCCATGTTCCCACCCCACTGCATGCCAGAGTGTCTTATTCTCTTGACAGTCAACAGAAGACAAATTTTCCTCTCTGGACTGCTAAACATTAGCTTTCAAACAGCTTATACAACCAGTGTCACAGCACAACTTACTATCCTTTGAACTGTCTACAGCTGTGAAAAGAAGTGCTGGGCTCTGCACCAAATTGTCAGCCACTCTTGCTGCTGGTATCTACAAGAAAACATTGAAAGTTTCTTCGCCTTTTACTCCACTGACCCGCTTCCCTAACCCCGCAGTCAGCTCTGATCCACTGAGGCTGAGGTTCCTGTAGTAGGGAGAGCTCATTCCTGTAGCACTCACTAGACTACACAGCTCGTCTCTCTAAGGGAACCATGCAGGTGTTCTCTGAGGCCTAAAATGGGCATCAGCTTTCAGAAAAGGCAAGTGCCAAGAAGCAATGATCAGCTTCTGCAAGACTCCTCTTTTTCAGGCAGATTAAATTTTTTCCCTGTCTTTAGCCTGAAACATCTCCATTTACTGAAGCCCAACCTTCTATTTTTTTTTAATATTATTCACAATACATCTGAAACAAATCTGTGTGAATTATGACAAGTATCGTTCACTTGGTACTGGTTGGGAATGAGCAAACCGTAAATTTCTGTTTGAAAATACAAGAGAGCAAAATGCAGAACCTGGATTTTTATTTTTTTGGTGGCATCCAAAAAAATGCAGCATCATGACATAAGAATTCAAGCTAGGTTAACCTGCATCCTAAGAAGTCACACAAGTCTGTAGAATACACTCAGTAGTTAAAACTTAATGCTTGTTTTTACTCACTCTGACCCAACACCTGCAAAGGTGTTTAACTTCTGCATACTGCACTGCATCCAGTACTGTCCATCCAGAGCTTATTCTTAATATTAAAACATTTTTGAAATATAATCAGAAAACATGCAAGTTGTAACAGGCATTTTAAAATCCCCATTTCATTTCTAGTCACTAGTGTTCTAGTGAACTAGTCTAGTTCTAGTGTTTCCAGAAACACTAGAAAGTTACTATGTAACATTCAGAGAGTATTAAGAAAGCAGACCAACAGTCTGGGAGTTTTGTGGAACTTGTAAATAAACAGTGATTAGCCCCCTCTGAAACTATGTGCTGACAAAGTAACAGAAAGCCAAGCATTCTAATGAAGTGAAAGCAAAAGGAAGCACAATGTTTAAATTGGGTCTCAGTTAATGCAGTGACAAAGGTGGGGAGGAAAGCCCCAGTTAACCTGACAGCATTAGGTAAGGGATGACAAGCTTACATGTGTAACTCCTGGCTCTTTCATTCAAGCATTTAACCAAATTCTTATACCAGGTTCATATACAAAGCCCAGTATTTCTAATAATTAGGTAGACACTAAAATCGTTAAGGTTTGTAAGATTTGTTCTCCCTTCTCTCTAGAAAAATTCTGTCCCCCTCAATGGGCTGTGTATCAGCACCAAATACAGAACAGTGTTACTTGTTAGAAAAAGATATGCAAAGTATGTCACACATCTCACTGGCAACACATAACATAGCAACTTCTGCACTAAGGAAGATCAAAGGTCCAGCTAACACTGCAATCAGAAGTGATGTCTAAGGAAAAATCAAAACTAAAATAGTACTATGGAGTCGTCCTTCCCTGAATGCCCTCTCAGCTTCTGCAAAGGATGGCTGTAGCCTTTAGCAGCTGCTGGCATCCTCCAGCACCCCTTCTATCTTGAGGCATGCTCAGCCCCTACAAAAGAAAAAAAGCAAAAAAAACCCCACAAGCAATTCCATTTCATGAATACTCTTCAGGTAAGTTTACTTAAAACAAAAATGATGCTCCAGAGTTTAAGTGCAGCCCTTAACCTCATATAGGATCATACTGAAAGTGCAAGACCAACGAAATATGTAATTGGAAAACACTCTGACCACTGAATTCCAATCCCCCACAATTGCAGGACTCATTATCCTATTTTTGTTTATAAACTCCACCTTAAAACCATGGAGAATTATACCGTTCCTCAGTACAGAGCAGGAAGGGCAGCTCTGGTGTGTTTTGTGTGTTTGGTAGGCTGGGTTGCTAAGGAAAAACACTGAAAGCACTCCCTGCTAAATCAAGTTTCTAAACTTAGGAATGCTACATCATATGTTTAAGCTGCAAGGTGGAATTGAAACCCAGACTGCCTCCCCAGCTAAATTAACTATTATCCTCATCCTTAAATATCAGTCTTACTATTTTGACTATGTTAACAAAAGGTACTTCAGAGGAAAAAAAGTCCTCAAAAATGACAGAAAGTAATGTCCAACATAAACAAAAATCCTCACCTAGCAATATCACTTTGTTTTGAAACAAAAAGAAGTATTTTCATTATTTATTGAAAATATTTTAAAAGAACATAAAAAGGCTTTAAAATTTGCACCCACAGCTTTTAACTCCTGTATTCACACAAATCCCGTTTGGACAGCCTATCTTCCAGCTAGAGTATCTATCCCATGACTGAGCTTAGCACCTCTTATCCAAGAAGCTATTTTAGAAAAAGCAGAGTAAGTGTACTTAAATCAAACCTGCAGAAGGACAGGCTGCTACTGAAACTGCATCCTCTAAGGAAAATTCATGTGCTTATGTTACTGGGTTAGCACACACAGCATTTGCACAGTGGAACATCCAGCAAGCTGCAAATCTCCTGGGCTTGCAGTGTCTCTCTAGAACTGTATTGTAATTTTCATCAAAAAGTGAATTTAATAGCAAAATATACCATCCACAGCACTAGGAGATTTATGTTCATCCACAAACAGACGGACACTGCCTGGCAGACACATCACAGTCTGCAACATATTGAAGACCACACGTAGCATAAAGGAAGATGAAGCCCCTCAAATGGAATTGCAGCAAACAAGTAAATGAGCACCCAAGGTTGGCATGTATCTGTTTCCCAACAACACAGCATTACATGTTCTAATATTTTAGTTAAAACACATCTGGATATTTGACAGTCCTGTTGATCCTTTGACTTGTGTACACAGCAACATTTGTTCAGTCACTTGTCCCACCACACAAGTTTTTACAACTCAAAGCCAAGGGAAAAGAAATACTGCTAATATGTAGGAAATCTGGAGTTTAAAACCAACATTTCATCTTTTGGGGAAGGAAAAAGAAAAATAGTGATGAGGTTTCAAGATGCTGATGTCTTTCAAAACATCAGTAGTAAATACAAAACACTAAACAGAAACCAGAAGTCCAGTCAGTTTGCAATGCTCCCCTTCACCCTACCAAACTCCTCCAGGCCCTGCTTCCAGGAAACATCTCCTAAGATTCCTGCTTCCTGGACACACAGACACTTTCTCTCATGTCACGACTGCAAACTATCACTGTCAGTCTTTTGAAATAGCTGTCTTGCAATGAATGCTCTGCATCAAAACACTCTTCAGAATCTGTTAAAATTCCATTTTAAAAAAGTAAGCAAAGTAAGTGATCATAAATTCTAAAAAACGTAAATCCTCTTTCTAAATTAAGCTCTTTTTAAAACAATACTGGAAACTAAAAAATTTGCTTTGTCTTGTGTTTTGGGAAGTTTAACATTCAGCCATATATGCCTGAAATGACACTCCATTTCAATTTCTCTGCTTCTAATGTAAATTCACATATTTTATTTGCATATATTTGGAGAGGAGTTCCTGTGTTTTTTGAGAGAATATACTCCACTTTTCACAGAAGCACTTACAAAACCAGCCCTTCAGTGGAAGCACAGACTCTGGACAAATTAATATCTTGAGTCTATACCAAAGATTTTCAATAATACCATCAGTTCACCTCTAGAATGGCCAATCAAGTGTGCAGTGCTGACCTGAACGATGTAACCTTGCTTCTATACACCATTCTGTAAGCCATTGCTTATCTTCAGCACCACTTACATGAAGATGTTTTACCCACACCTGAAACCAGCCCTTAACATAAAGGCAGTTTCTGCCCTTCAAACAATGACTAGAAAGCAGCTGAGTGATTGAGATTCAACATCTTCTTGGCCCTGGAGGAGGAATGTTCCTGCCTTAGAATTGTTGGGTGTTTGATAGACATGATGGAGAGGTAGCAAAAGTGAAAAGAGAGGAGCTGGATACATTATCCCTCTTATAAATGCAACACAGAACTGTCACCTCTCCTGTTACTGATTATCATTAATGTTGAAGATGACCCAAGCATTTGGAGATTTCTTGAATATTCTTTAACCCTAGCTCAACTACTACAAACACACTATGTTCTTTCACTTCACCATTTAGCAGCAAAAATAGCCATCATAAATCAGTATCATTTTAATTAATGACAGCAGTAGGCAGTGTCACGCTATAGAGATACTGCCTACAATTAATCATAACATTACACATGTAAGAGTCTTTAAAGACTGAGCAGTTTATAACTGACACTTAAGCTCACCATTTCTGCATTTTAATCTGCATCTACTTTCCCACTTTGTGTATTTGTACAGTCCATAGCTGGAACTGTGATAATCAGATCATACCCACCAGATCCTGGTTGTAGTTTACGACAAAGGAAAGATGAAAAAAACTTTTTACATCTCAGCAACCCCTTTTACCTACACACAGTTTCACAGCAATTTCAAATATTTCCAGTTTTTAAGATTCAAATATTGTTAATCAGTAGACGATTGCAACTGATGAATTACTTTTCTCTAATTCTCATAATTCTGTCTTTCATACGCCCAAAAATAAACAAGTCACTCTACACCTGCTTTATCATCAATAAAAGAGAAATAAAAGCCTCTGGAGAGATCTATCTGATATCTTGAAAATTTTCTTATAATCAAATGCAGTCTTCTGGAGATGTGTATGCCGACCATAAAAATAAGCTCCAACTAATTTGTACCTGTATGTTTAAATTTAAGTTCGGCAGATTCTAGCTCTAAGGGGAAACAAAACACCTAGTGCCCAAAACCCTACTTAGTAATAATTCTATAAGTAAAAGAGAAATTTCTTTTCTGTCAATTCTAAGACAACTGCCTGGATTGCTAAGAACCACCTAGTAAGTCAGTTGTCTAAAACCTAGCTCCAAGAAATCTTGCCCATGGCAATGCCAATTTATTTGACTGCTCCCATGCAGAGCCTTCCTTAAGCTGAATTTCTCTTGGAGAGGTTAATCTTTGTGCCCATGAAGCAAATAATATAGGCAGCCAAGTCACTGTCAACTCTGAAACTCTCAGCAGATTTTATAACAGATGCTAGTAATTTTTTTAGAAGTTCTACCACAGAATATTTACTACATGTATTAATTAAAATTAACAGCTGTGGCCCAAATTATTCCTTGATAAATTTAAGCATGTAAAAAGTAGCAGCATAGTTACAACCTCGTTACTGTAGGTTCTTATTATACTGAGAAAAGGGACCTCCTGCAAAGAGTTCTGCTCACCCCTTCCCATTCACCAGAGGCAGGTGCCAGGGAAAGACCTTCATCTCTGGAATGAGGTGACCGAGTCTGGTATCTAAATTTCAGTTTGCTACAGGAAATGTGACTATGTGTGCTAACTGGCAATAGAGTCTCTTACAGGTTTTACTGTTTATTGTGCTGTTCCAGGCCTGAATCCCAGACCCGTACAGCTACCCGATATTTTCAGCAGTCTTAGACCTGTACTCAGCTTTTAATCACATGTAATAACTTTCTTGTAAAAGACATCACTTGAGTTAGAAGAATGCAGTGATGACAGCTAAAATGAAATCAACCCCCTTGAGTAAAATGCCACAGTTATTTTCAGAGATCCGCATAAATAGCAGCTAATTTGCAACTATATCTTCCCAGCTCAAAAAAATATTTTCAAGAATTTGATAAAGTCTTTTCCATGTACAACTAGGCTCTGAGAAACATTTTATTTCTTTTCAACATCAAGGGATGCTGAAGTCCACCACCCTTGTTGCCATATATCATTTGCCTTATCTGATACAGACCTGACTGCTCAACGTATTCGAGAAATCATTAGGACATGAATGCTAAGCTGCCAAACTTTTCATTTTTAAAAAAATACATTAAAGACGTGTCTTTTAACTGAATGGTTTAAGATTGTATTGGGTGTGTGTGGCAAGGTTTTGGGAGCGGGTGGAGAGTTAGGGCCACAGGGGTGGCTTCTGTGGGAAGCTGGCAGAAGCTTTCCCTATAGAGCTCCCAACAGAGCCAATGCCAGCCAGCTCTAAGATGGACCTGCTGCTGGACAAGGCTCAGCAGCAACAGTGGCAGCACCTGGATAACTTACTTCAGAAGAAAAAAAAAAATTATTGCACAGAAGTAATTCTGTCCAGGGAAAAGTGAGAATGTGAGAGAAACAAATCTGCAGACACCAAGGTCAGTGAAGAAGGAGGGGAAGATATGGCCCAGGTGCCAGAGCTGAGATTCCCCTGCAGTCTGTGGAGGAGGAGGTAGTGAATCAGGAAGAAAGCAAAGCTCAGGAAGGAGGGAGGGGTAGGGGGAAGGTGTTTCTAATATCTGTTTTGTTTTTCATTAACCTACTGATTTGACTGGTAAAAATCTCAATTGATTTCTCCAATTCCAGTCTGTTTTGCCCATGCTGGTAACTGGTTAGTGATGTCTCTCCCTGTCTTTATCTCAACCCTCAAACTTTTCTATTGCATTTTTCTCCTCATCCAGCTGAGGAGGGGAGTGATAGAACAACAATGGTGGGCATTTGGCCTCCAGCCAGGGTTCCAAAATTAAACTTGTAAACTATGCTGGGGAGAAAAAAGGTTTTTAATGTATTTATTTCAACTGTCACAAGCTCATATAGTTACTTTCTTTTAAAATAGTGACGTCTCAAATCCCTTGTCATTGACTAATCTGGACTGCTTCAAGTCAAGAGTTTTTCCTATTTTACTCACTCAGTGAGATCACAATGTAAGAGCTGTACTTACACATTGCCTTCTCTACTGGAACACGGCATACAGGAATGCTCTTTCCACATGGCTGACAATGCAAACAACCACAGTAGCAGAAAGCAGGGCTGGAGTTTGTAACTTTGCTGGAAAAGAAAACTAGAGCAAACGAAAATCCTCAAGTCAACTGGGGTTGACAAAAAGAAAAACCATTTCCCCAAGCACTGCAAGTCTCCAGCAACTAAGCAAATGACCTTGTAAGTTCTTACATGTTAAAACTAAACTAGAATCTTAGGTGTTACATGGGAATCAAGAATCAGAACTTTACAGCAGAGGAAATTCCTGAGTGATTTGTCAGAGCTTAAAACCCATTAATTTTAGGAACACTGATGAACTAATCTTCTCTCTCTGGCAAGTGGATACATTCTACTGCTCTCCAATAAATTGAACCTACAGCTTATCAGCTTCCTCCCTGAGGACAGAGATGTGAATCAATCTTATTTCAGTGAAGGATAAATGCTTTAAAGCTGCAATCATTTCCATCCCTGTAGCAGAGTTCACTTCAAGCACAAATACCTCCACTTCTTACACTCAAAGCTTTACAAAATAGGTGCTAAATATCCTACATCCCAAATACCAAACTCACTCAAAGTGAATGAGGATGTAAGTTTAGAGCCAATACAGACTGTATTCCAGTATCCCTTCAAGTTTTCCTATTGCCCATTTCCATTGGTAAATGTTTTAACATCATCTGAAATTGTCCATCAGACCTCGACTCCTGTCTACACTTACTCCTAAACAAGAACTGCCAGCTACAACTGTCTGCCACTGCTGCACCGTATCCAGAACACCACTGTGCAGACCCTCTCCCCAAACCCAACAGAGGATCAAGCACTTTGTGAGATTTACTGTCATGGTATTAGTACAACAGACTTCCTCACTGGCTGTGCCAGAAAACCAGAGTTCAGCACAAAGGCAGCAGGCACAACCAGTAACAACCTGTGTGCACTGGAAGCAAATCATTGAACACTGAAATACTGTTTAAAAGAATACTTTTGTAATTCCTCATCTCTTAAACAGTAAAATTAAAGTACACATTCTTATATGAAAACTTTATTTGTAAACTAAGCAACCTCCAAATCAGATCTACTGTCAGGCTGTCACTACGGTTCTGTGTGTAATGGATAACCAAAATGAACTAACAAGAAAAAACTTCATTAGTGCTTTTCTTTAGGTAAACCAAAGGTGACAAAATTAACAGATTGGTAACATTTTGGTTATTCAATTGAATACACATAAGATAGGACACAAGGGAAAAATGTCAGCTATAACTGCAAAACTTTGAACACACAAAGGACTTGAAAAAAGATTGTTGGCAAAAACAGACAAACAGACATTTATGTTAAGACCTAAAAACAACACAAGCATACATTACATGCAACTTTTTAAACAACTTTATACATAGCCAAATGTAGCAGAAAATTAATTCCCATCATAAACACTTACATGAACATGACAGAAATAAGTGATTTTATCAAATGAACTTGGACAGTTTAGGCACATTCACATCAACACTGTACTCATACCAAGCACACCCTTTAGAGAAAAAAGAAACCCAAACACTTTCAAAAGCCCAAATATCTTCCCTAAAGTACAAACCAATATAAAGATTAGCATGAACAAACAGAGAACAAGAAATTATTACCATGTAATCTAATATATCAATCTCTATTGAATATTCTTTTAACACATACAAGTAAGATGACTAAACACTGATTTTCTGTTCCCCCCATGAAACACTCTCTTATCATTTGCTGGCTGCCATTTGATATTTAACTGGCAGAGGGTGGGTGGGTGGAAAGGCATTCTTTTTCTAGTTCAAGTATTTTAGGAGAAAGTCATTGAGTGAGGAACACCACATTTTAAGATATAAATTTAGTCTGCATCATAAAATTTTTTACTAGACTAAGACAACTTCCTAGCCACATACAAGAGAATTTAGCATTCTAGTTCAACAATTAGCAAGATGAATCAACAGCCTGGGGGAGGAGGGAAGACTTGCTTCAAAACAAACTACAATTTTTCAAAATTCTGGACCAGCAAGCTTACTGCATTAGGAAATACTAACAAATGAAGAGAAGACATTTCCTTATTTGAAGTATCGTTACATTCATTACATTAGCAGTCAGCCTGAAACACGCAGAGAGCTCAAACATGCTAAACACCAAAAAGTCTTGTGAGTTTGCTCTGTAAGTCTGGACAAAAACTCACAGCTCAGAGCGTTTCTTCGAATACTCTTCCCTGCAGAAAAAAAACAAACCACAGGAGCTCTTGTTGAGCTTTTGGATATAAAGATGTAAACTTATTCACTAGTCTGCAGACTATGCTATGTGAAGAAGGGCATCTGAGAAAGCACAGACACAGGGTTTTTTTTCTATCAAGCTACGCAGATCTGAAATAAGGCATGAAGAACCATGGAGTACAAAGAAGCAATAATAAGGCTTAAATATAAAGTAAATCGTGAGTTCCCTGAGCTGTGAAGTTCCATTTCAGTTCTCCCCACAATTCACTGTTTTTTTCAGTAAGCTATTTTTAAAAAATCACCTACGAACTTTAAGAGCAGAACTGTGGATCATAACACTGCATAATTGATTCAAATCAGAGCAATCAAGGTTTTACAGCTACCTTCATGCTTCAGCATATCCTGCATTTACTTTTAAAAACGAAAACAGGAAGACACTGCATTCTTAGACATTCACCTTCTTCCCACCTTCCCACTAAGGACTGACAATGACAGAATGCAAGACAATGGATTGTCAATACATTTAATTTTACATTCTGTTGTTGCATCTTTCAAAATTTTCTCAGAGGAAACTATTTCAGTCTGCTTGGAAAATTCACTGAGCCAGTATCTAACTAAAAGAATGCAAACAAAGGTTATGAAAACAATAGTGTAGTCTGTACTAGACTCAACTGAAGATTTCACATGAACAGATGCCAAAAGTTATGCAATTTACATCGCAAATATAAATATCTCAGGTAAAAGTGCTGCAACAGAACTAATGTAAACTCGACCCATGCTGCTATAAGGACAGCCAAATGACAATGCAATTCTTGTCTGTCATATGACAGTTATTTTCAGCCAAGTAAAACTAGTTTCATGTTTCTAGTATAGTAACAACTCCATGGTACGTAAATCCAGACTGCTTCAGCTGAAAACCGTTAGTCCTGTTTCAGATTCTCAGCTCCTAAGGAGAATTTTTTAGTCACATCAGGGTGCAGCAGACAAAACTTTGTCCAATGACTCATTATACGGGAACGTTGCTCTTACAAAGGCTATTTATATAACAAGAGTTCCATTTGAAAAATTGTGTGTTTTAATGTTTGCTGCACAGAACTTTTAATACTATCTATTTAGTTGACAGGCATCCAAATGATTTAAAAGTTGTCACTACCTCCAACAAAACACCTCTCTAAAGACAGCCTCTTTATAATTATTTTTCTTGCTAGTACACTTAATATTTAAGGAAATAGTTGTATTTTATGCAGAAAAGATTTCTTACCATTTCTAAGCCATAACTGGAGACTGAAAGCTATTTCAAATGACAGCTTAAAACAAAAAGGAAAATGATAGAATAATTCAGGTAAGAAGAGACTTCTGGAGTTCATCCAACCCAGCCACGCACTGAAAACATGGCCAACTTTCAAACTGAATCAAAATACCAAGAGTTTATATGTGTGATGATTAGATATGTTAATACATCTGTTGAAATGTTATAAAAGAAGTTAGATATGCAAATCGACATTATAAATAGCTCCCATTCAGACTTTGCTTCCCCACAAAAATACCTCAGCAGCATTATTTGCCACCCCTTCTCTAAGAACAGCCTCTTTGTGCAGGCCATTACTCCATCTCACTTCAAACCTGAGCACAGGCTCCCACCACCTCCCTTTTGTAGGCACTGGCACTTGTGTGGTCTCACAGTAAATTCATGAAACTCACCCAGCTGAACATCCAACTTGGCAGAAAACTCACAATTAGATGGCCAAGTAAACTCTAATGTTGGCACAAGGTGGCACTGGGAAAGTGCACTTGGATGCAGAATATCCTTTTTGTCAGGAGTGCACATTTACTTCATTTTGAAACTGCAGAATCAATCTCTTTACTAACACCCCGATCCTCTCTGCCACAAGCATGAATTCAGAAATGTAGAGCAGAGCCTACAAATAAAATTTAAATTATCCTAAGTAAGGACCAAGTAGAAAGAAGCTTTAAAATTCTCGCTGCTGCTCTGACTTTTAACTGTATCACAGGAAGCACACAGAGAGAACAAAATCAAACCAACCAAGCAACAAAAAGCCATGCCATTTAAAATGAAAGGAAATAAAATCTCTACCAATGTAACAAATACTGTAAGACTGGTACATGAAGCTTGGTAAAGCTGTTGGGAATAAAACACTAGAAGTAGGCTGGGGATCAAATGATGTGCAAGAAGGCTTTGGAACACCCCCTTTCCCCCCTCTCCCAGACACCCTACTAATGGGATTCAAGGAGAGATAGGACACAGTTTCTTACCTGAACCGTGACATTAGGATAGAAATTATAAGGCCTTCATAAAGGAACAAGGGATCAAAAAGTATCTTGAAAAGCTGAGGTAAATGGAACAGACTTTCCAAGGCTAGTGTGCTGGTTTAACACAGGCCCCTAAAGCCAGGAAATGATTCCTAACTCTTGAACCTCACTTTTGTAATGAGGTCCTCACACAGGAAGCTAAATCTGAATTAATTCCAGCCAATGGAGTAGAAGCCTACTATCAGATATGTCCCTAGCTGATGGGGCAAGTTTGTACGACCCCTCTTTCCACTCCTAACGATCCATTATTGCCAGCCAAGAAACAGAGAACATGGCATATGCCAGAAAAAAACCCAAAAATTTAAGTTAATTATTTTCAAAAAACAAACATCTTTAATTACACTATCATCTTTTCCTACCTGCCCCAACAGAACTTTTTGAGAGGTCAAGGCCTCCTCTTGAGACTGTCTAAGAAACGAAAGTGTAGAACCTCTTTTTTTTTTCCCCCCCTACAAACAAAGAAAAGCATTTAGTGCATGGCAGATGGAACCAAAGAAGGGTCCTGGATCAGTTCATGTTATCTCGGACAACTACAAAGTCTGTCAAACACATAAATCTGGCAACTGGGTTTCACCATTTCACACACTTTTAGCAAATTCTTGGTCTAATTCCTCCCTCTTGTTTCTTATCAAACATTTCCTTTCTCAACTTCACAGACCTCTCTCCTCGTTCAACTAAAAACAGTCCTAGCCAGAATCAAAGTGCCATATGATCCAAAAGCTATACAAATGATAAAGTGTCAGACTTATCTAAACAGTTCAGCTTCAGAATTTACTGAATTCAAACAGTTGTTTCAAATTAAAAAAACTCTCCCCATATTCTTATCAAAACACATTTTCCCCAGTGTTACTCACATTTGATTCTATGTTGAACACACCAACTCTGTATAGCCTTTATTTTCATTAAGTGTTCACAAACAGCAGCCAAAGATAAGGATTTAATTTGCTTCTTTGAAGTGGCAGTATTTACCCTGAAAGTGCAAAAGCAGCCCCACACATCCTACATTTGAAATTCTGCTGCCCTTTCAAGCTAGGTACATAACCCTGAGAAGCTGGCCCCTGCTAGGCCACAGGAAAGCTCCAAAGCTGCTGGTGGGGTGTCCATTCTCCACTTCCTTAGGAATGGGTAGTATCAGATTTAATTTATATTATCCAAGACTAGAGAAAAGCAAATACAAAGATATGATACCACAAGCCAAACAACTCTGTATCTAAACTAGCAATGCCTCATACCAAATCTATTATTTCTTTACATCCAGAAGAATTATATTCTTTTTTGATTTCCTTTTAGCTACATATCAGAACATATCAAATCAGTGGTATAGATTAGTTCATAATCGTTAACTTTTAGAACTGTATATAAGGTTCTGAAAGCAAAACTCTGAAAAACTCATTTCAGACACTACAGAGGATATTTAGAAATTAGCATTCTTTTAAAACTTGCTGTTATTTGAAAGAAAGTTTTTTTCTTTTAAAAAACAGATTCACCATGGGTACATGGCCAGCCAAGCTCAAAAGAAGTTATGCCAAAGGCAATTTCAGCAACTAGAGAACTACTGATGAATTGATAAATGGGAGATAAACTTTAATATAAACCAAATTATTTAAGTCTAAGAACTTTATCTTACCAGAAACAACATACCACCTCTTCTTTCATTTTGAAGAAAAAGAACAGGACACCAAAGAATTGGTTTTTACACTTCAAATGTATAAAACAGGCTTTCATCATTATAAACTGCAATGAAAAGGTTTTGACAATAATCCTGATTCAACTTTATTTCCCAGAAAGCTCTCATGTTTAAAAAAAAAAAAATCTTAGATTGCATACCCCACCACACTATGACATGTCAACAATCTCAAAAAGCAGTTGGAATTTAAAGTGAGACGAATCTTGTAGAAGAGGCAGAAAAGGTTGACTGCTATCCTAGATTTCTTTTTCTTCCACAAAACCTCAGCCTCTACAGACAAGATCTTCCTGGCTCCTGCATTTTCAAATATGGTTAAAGATGGGCCAGCCCTTATATGCAAAGGCACTTAGGCACGGCAACAACACTCACAGACAAAAATGCAAAATTAAAAAATACCAAACGAGCAAACAAAAAAACCTAAAGAGACATGTACACATCTTTCTTAGTTATTCAGACAAACTGTATATTTAAAGAACATTTACAGTAGTCCCAAAATTCAGTAGTAATTTTTATGTAATAATAATTTGTTAGATTAAAAAAGAATGTATGATACCTATATACTTAGAAAGCCTGTATCACCTACAAAGAGTTCAAGAAGTGTTCTAATACTTTCAGGCTGATGTTTTTCTTTAGAAGTTTGATATTGTGTTCATAAACATTAACTCAATATGTGGGTTTCTACCATAAGTATTTTGGAAAGGGATCTTTATATATGAATCACATGGTGAGGCTCACCACTTCATACATGGGAGAAGGTGTTTTGGGACAGACATCATCTCAGCACAGCTTTAACACACTCAACTTGAAAACTCTGAGAAACAGGGAGATAGGATCAATTGTCCAGTATCTTTTTCTTTCCCCCCTTTGGTTATCCATTCCCAAACCCATCATTTACATTTCTCTTAACTATGGGTCTATCTTAGGATGTCACTCAGGTTACCTAAATTTCAAGAAGTAATACTGAACCAAATTAAACTTCTTCCTCTAAGAAAAAAGCCCAACCACAAACACACACAAGCCACAATACACGTATGTGCATATTCATATACTGTCAATCAGGTGGAACAGAACGCAGTTTAAAATGAAAAATAATCAGGTAGAAGAAGGACGCAGAGTTCAGTTGTTAAGTATTTACAAGTCACTACTCTATTCTTACTCACACCTCTTCACACTTTCCAGATGCAGGCTGGCAGCCCACAGCAATGGCCACCTGCAGTGCTCAGCACCCAAACTGATTAAATCCTGCTTAACATTAAATTACCGTATTTGGGAGTAATTTTTCTTATAAATCACCCCTTGGTAAATTCAATTGAACAAGCTGAAGCTGGAGAATGGATCAGAAGAATGTGTCACAATGTCTCAGTGTCTTCAAATTTCACGTGCTGCAGGAAAACCCTCCTACAGCTCCTACAGCTGCAGCAATAACAGCAGTAAACCAAGGTATAATGAGAAGAGGAACATCTTTTTCTTCTATAGCAAGTAACACACAATGTATTGCAGAAGTCCACCTGTTTATCAGGTCCACTGAGTACACAACATCCATCAGCAGGGATTCTTTGGAGATTCCTGTCCTGAACCATCTATCTTAGATCTAGTTAACAAGTTTGATTCTGTACCATCAAGAAATCTTCATATCAAATACCCACAAGAGCATAACCACCTTAACCTTCTCTGCAAAAGTTACTCAGTACATGTGTGACCCTGCAGTTAGAGCTACCAAGCACTTTTCTTCCACGAACGCTGGCTCTGCTTCTCCCATACCAGTAAAAACCAAGTCTTTGTTGCTCTAACCACACAATTTAACATTATCTCCTTTCTCTAGGTGTAGCAGTAGTACAGCATTTCAATGGTGACCCACAATACTCACAATCTGCAAAAACTTCATACAGCTTCCCGTGAGAAAGAAGATCGATCAGATTTCTTTACAACAGTACTCCAAATAAGTTTAATTGAAAAAGGTGATGACACCTATTTAGATTTAGGCAGGCTTTTTTCTTTTTCTTAAGTAGATGAGAAAATAAGAGAAAGAAAAAACAACATAAAAATCACTCCAAACTAGAGCCAAAACTTAAGCAAGTGTGTAGGATCCAAAATGGCACAGCAGACTTGCAATTAATGTTCTAGTATGTCACTACTTTTACTACAATCACATACAGTATTTCAGTTCCTGTATGATACATACTTAAGATTACAAAAAATTGTCTAAATCTGTTTTCAGAATAAATTCTTTAAAAATGCTAAGATTTGTTCCTATTTTGGTCACCTGCTGATTGTTGACAGACTGCACACAGATACAGCTCCTGGTACCAGGCCAAATTCACATTTAATCTGGGGAAAACAATTCAGCGTGGCTTTTTATCTGTATATTGAAGAAAACAGAAGCCAAAGTTTCACCAATCCAAAAACATGTTGAACGTGATATGCTGGCATGTTATGAAAGGGGCACTAAGCAACAAGAACCACTGCTAAAATGGAAAAATTAGATTAACTTTCTTGGCTGATCTGAGAAAGAACAAAGTAAATTTGTTATACTCCTTAGATTATTAAATTCCATTACCGTTCTTAAAATAAAAGGCAACACGATACCTGGCCTTTAAAAACTCAGGAGTCCTGTTTTCCTACCTTTGCTCCCCTATGCAGTGATACTTAAATTGCCACTTTCCTTCTATACACCTTTGTGTCTAAATTACATTCATTCCAGTAAAAAATACAGCTGGTGCATAAAAATGCTGCAAAGAAAGGGGAAATGTCTTTCTCTAAAGACCTTTTCATGTCTTAAAATGTCTTTATTTAAAGACAATTTTGATCTCCAGTTCTTTCTCATTCTAAGTTCTGCTGCCTAGCTCTACGTTATTTGGACAAGCACCTACCTCTGCTCCCTCCTACCCCATATAATCCATGACACCTTTCAAACACGCAGCAGAGCTATAACTACATGTTAGCAAGTCTATGAGTTCAGATCTTAATTTTAAGACAGTAAACGCAGTATTTTTCAGCACATACTTATTTGTAGTTAATTCTGTGTTGACATTTTAAGCAACATAACTTGTATTCATGTTGAATTAATTCATTTTACATGCACAGTACAGAATATTCCTGCTTCATAACCACCTGCTCATGGAAGAAGTAAATCTAATTTAGGAAACTAACAATTAACATTACAAACTCTATCTAGTGTGGTAGCACAACAGTATCATTTTCAAACTGCAACTGAGCATACTGCCAGCAGAAAAACATTCTCTTGAAATAATCACTTCCTTAGAAATAAATAACTCAATGCAGTATTACTGAGTACTTAATATGAACCACTAAAGCAACAGACAATACCAAGGTGTGTGGGGAAAGGGAATCATACCTAACACACAAAGCTAAAGCTCTTCTCCAACCAAGGGCACACATCAAACACATCTTTGACATATCACATAATTTTAGTTGAAAAATGGTTTATTACACCTCAGCACTAGTCCCAGAAGAGTACAAAGCTTCCTACATTTAAACACAGCACTGACCTACTCAAGCAATTTAAAATTTATTTCCATAATCAGAAACCAACAGAAAATACTTCAATTTAGAGTTCACACTGAGATAGATAAAGCTGATCACCATTAGAGATGTCAGGTTCCATCCAGTAGCTGTTATTTCAAATATGACTGAAATTCATAAATCTCCAGGCAAATACACATAATGCAGAAGTAAGAATAACAGCAGTTTTTCAAGACGTATTACAGAAGCAGCATAAGACTCATATAAACCTTAAGGACTATGACAGCAGACATTGAAGACCACTTCTGATTTAAGGGGGTCTTCAGCATGCAGAAGTCTTCTGTTTTCCAGATTACATTTATTCTGAAGGCTACTTTTATTTGAAAGAAGGATGCTTTCAGAACAGAGCAAATACATCAGCAGAAAGAAAAGAACCAAAACCTTTAAAATTTAAGAACGTAGATAAAAAGGGAGGAAAAAATAACGAAAAAAATCTACAGTCAAAAAAAAAAAATCTACATCCATTTGCCAACTGGTGTGTGACAGTCACTTTTGGGAATCCCTGCATATTGATCAGCTGCTTTCTCAGGATGCCACAGGATATATGCAGGTGCTTGCAGCCAGCACTCGATTTTTTTTTGCTTCTGACTTCAATCAGGAGGGCCCTTTCTAAGTCCTAGTTATTTGAACAACTCCACAGAGAAATTAATTGCTATTTTATCAAAGGTAACCAATTGCGACTTAAAATAAAACCTACACACAGCACTAAGACTGAACATCTACAGCTTAGTTACCAGCAGATTATTACTATATACAAACCTCCACTACAAATCTAGCTCCAATTAATTCATTTTAAATGCATCATCAGAAAATTTCCATTATATTGCTGTGCGATTACAGGAAAAACCAAACACAAGACACAGGTAATATAGGAGCTATTAACTACATTATTTGAGACATCTCTGCTTCAAGAGGTAAAAGCATTTAACCTCTCCTATACACCGTACTCATTTTTATCATGATCTTCCAACCAGAACTTTGGCAAAAGATACGATGAAAGAGGAGTAAAAGACTCCAGTCTCACACCTACCCACTCTATTCTCTCCTATAACTTCCTTAGTAGAGCTAGAACAGGTCACATCAGGTATTGCAACCTGATCACACGAAAACAGCTTCTTGGACTCCTATGATCTCAATACTCCTGGATGCACAGTCACTGCAAAGGGTCCCTAGGAGAGATGTGGGTGACTATAGGTCAGAAGCAGAGAGTAGTCAATAAAGGAATCGCACGGAAAGAATCAGCAGAAAAACCCTCAAGACTTCGGGTATGGGCACTAAGAGAGCAGCAAGCTCTGCACAGCGCATCACGGGGCAGAGCAGGGCACAGGGAGGCCTCGATGCACACTGGCAGCTGGCAGCCGCATCAAAAACATCCTTAATCCTCCAAAGGAGAAATTACAAACAAAAGGCATTCAACTTTGAAGCTGGATTTAAGCTAAAAAAAAAAAATAAAGTAAGTAACGTTAGTTCTGAAGACCCAGCAGAAAGCCTTTCAAAGGAAGATTAGGAGAAAGTCTTTTAAAAAACCCACTACATCACTGTGCAAGTAAAGCCACGACAGCCTCTGTACCTCAGTCCTCATGTCACAGCCCTGAAACCAGTCAGAAACACAACCTCACTCCTGGTTCATCCCCCGTTTGGTAACACTCTACTGAAAGACCTAACAGCATTAAGAGCCCGATTCTATTTCCCTCTCATCTCAACTTTTTAAGGAACGGCCCAAGCCGCGACATCCGCGTTCTGCTGAGAGACGCGCTAGAACCAAGTCGCGCGCGTCATTGGCACCTGAGGGGAAAGAAACGCAAAGCCTGCAGTAAAGTTTATTTCTGCGAGGGGAAGCCCGGCCGCGGCAGGCTCAGGCTGTCAGCGCCGTCAGCGCCGCGGCGCAGCGGAGCGGGTGGCGGGGGCACGGACAGGCCACCCCGGCGGAGGGAGAGAGGGAGAATCGGAGAGAAGGGACACGGACAGGCCACCCCGGCGGAAGAAGGGAAGGAGAACCAGAGGGAAGGAACACGCTGCCCGGCCGCTCCCGCCGCAGCGCGGTCTCAGAAGAGGCTGGCGCACCGGGACAAGCAGCCATGGGGCACGGGAGATGCAATGCCCTCACCCCTCCCGCCAGGCCGGCTCTGGGGCTCCGGCCTGGGGCGCGGCCCCGCGTGCCCGGGCGGGGGGACGGCCGCGGGGCTGGGTGTCACGCAGGTCCCGGGGAGGTAACAGGCCCCGGCCCGCCAGGCGCGGGTGCTCGCGGCAGCGCCGAAGGGTGTTGGCCACTCACCCACGCAGGCAGATCCGCGGAGGAGACGCTGAGCCGCACCGCCTCCTCTTCGTCCTCCAGGAAGGCGAGCGCCCGGCCCAGGCGGGAGCTCTTGCCGCCGCGGTGCCTGCGGATCCAGAAGAGCCCGCACAGGGCGATGAGCACCCAGCTGAAGCTCAGCCCCAGGTAGCCCAGCACATACACGGGGAAGATCAGCACGAAGCTCCTCGCAAACTGCGACACCAATCCCGTCACGTCCACGCTGAGCAGAGGTGGAGGCGACTCCGGCACGGGGTCCGCAGCCGCCGCGTTCTCCGCGGCGGGATCCGCGGCGGACCC
>VWZS01008918.1:1338263-1400581 GCA_013397075.1 Rhabdornis inornatus
CTCATGCTACTGCAGTGGCGGCTCCTACTGCTGCTGCCGCTCCTCCCGCTGCTCCTCCTCCTGGGGCGCTGGCTGCGAGCGGGCAGGGGGCAGGGCGGCGGCGGAGCCTCCTCGCATCCCGCGCCCGGCCCCGCTCACCGCGCTCCGGCACCACCCGCCGCCGCTTCCGGGCTCGGCCGGCCCAGCTCCGACCGCCGCTGCCGCCGGGAGGAGCCGGCTCGGCCCCGGCCGCCGCTATTGGCGCCCGGCCGCCGCACGAGCGCCTCTGCTCGCCGCCTCCCCCGCTCCGGGCAACCTCTTCCCCTCCCCTCCGCCGCTCGCTTATCCCTCCCTCGCAGGCCTGCCCGGGAGGTGCGGGTTCGCTCTGCCGCCGGGACTCGCGTCCGCTCGGGCCCCCTGTCCGGCTGCGCTCCGGGCCATCGCTGCGCGGCCTCCAGGAGCTCGGGAAGAGGAGCGCGGTTCTGGGGTCACCGCCGGGAAAGGGGATCCTGGTGGGTGGCAGGAGCAGGAAGAGCGTGCCAAGGCGTGTGTGCGCTTCTTCATGGGCAAACCACACCGTCTCCCGTTCTCTTCAGTCACGTATGCGGCTGGATGGTTTCTACCTATTACGCCCTTCGGTAACAACCTTCGTGTCTCGCTTTGTTCCCTGTTGATGGTATTTTTAAAGGAGAGGCTGATCAATTCCTCAGAGGAACCAGACGCTGGTCGCTCCGTGCCTTAGTTACAACAGGTGTTTCCTGAAGCTTTGCTCACACATCCTCACATAAAGCTGCCTCCTCTGTCATCTTGTTAACACACACGACTACCGAGTGTGGCACTCACTTTGTTGGAATTTGTTAATCTGAAAAAGCTGGTTTTATAACAGGCCTGTGTCCTGTATCGCTTTAACACCTGCTTCCCACACCATTCCTCCTGTCAGTCCTTTACCTTTTCAAATAACAGTAATGTAGCCACGAGTTTTGTAACAGGGCAGCTGTTGCTTGTCCTTAGCTGTGTCCTAATCAGTTTGCTGGTACACACTCACAGATTAAACTCAGCATTTACCAGGGGTTTTTGTTTGGTTGGCTTTTTTGTTTGTTTTGGGGTTTTGTTGTTGTGGGTTTTTTTTTTCTTTAAATAGCTGACCTTTCACTTAGTGGGAATGAGGGTCCTTTCTCTTCTCTTCAGATGCCAATTTTCACAAAATGTGTAGTACTTTGAGATTTAATATTTGCAGGCAGCGAAGAGGGGAGAATGGCTTTAGCCAATAGGCTGAAAAGTTACTAAAACACACAAGAAAGCTGTACAAGCTACATTTTCTTAGGAAGTGAAAGTAACCTCATCTCAATTATTCAGAGAAAGGGAAAGTCAAAAAGGCAATGGCCTGAAAGGAAAAGTTGTTTGCTTCGTATGGCACAGCAAAATTGGGAAAAGAATCCATATTTTGACAACTGAATGTGGTGTTCTGTCCTCTCATCTTTCCAACATCCCTCCATGCCTGCTATTAGACTCAATGGACCACTCTAAGCTAAAACAATTTCTGGCTATAGACTCCAGCTCTTCTTTACTTCCTCTTTACCACTGACATTGTATGTTCCTCATCTGTGTATTTTGATTACTTAGGATGAATATTTAGAACAACCAAATTATACAAAAAGATGTAACGAAATCAGTGATTTACAACTAGGTGGTTCACCAAGCTTTGAAATTATCATTTACTTTGGGTCTTCTAGAGAACTGAAAACACCTACAGGCTGTAACCCTGAAGGAACTGAAGAGCACGGTAAGACCCTAGGAAGGCTTGTGACCTTAAACTGAGGGTATCAAGTATGATGCTTGAAACCAATGAAACCAATGAAATTAACTACAGTAAATCTGAGTGATTTTTTGCATTTATTGAATTCTTCTTCTAATTAATTACTCTGCTTGTAATGTGACTTTTATGTCACTCACTCCTGCATTTCAAATTACTATTACAAATGGCCAGACTGTATGTTGGCTCCCTCCATTACAACCAACACTGTTAATACTGTCTCATTTTTTCAAGTCTTTTGTTCTCAGCCTTGGAGTCCATTGTCTATTTTGTTTCCCTATCTGGCCTCACAGTGTCTTGAGTCATAATACAACTGTACCACAAATTAAAATGAAAATTCAAAATGAGAGAAAAATGTGATTGAATTAATGTGATATTTGGCAAGTAACACTTTACCATAAGCTACGTATTATTCTGCTCTCATGTATGTCTAGCGTGTATTTTGAAAATGAGTTGGTTATAGAATTTAGAGAAGTACCCCATACAGTAAAATTGTAATACAATGGAGAAACACAACAGGAAATAAAAATTAATCTTGTAGGAGCATTTAGGATGACAAATGAAATATAATTGTAGACCAGGCAGCCTAGCACTGATCCTATGCAGAGTAATTAATTAATCGATGTGGAAGTTTGATTAATCAGAACTAAAAGTCAGTGATTACGTGCCAATCAAATAGGAGAACAGAAGATCTTGTAGCATAAATTTGATAACATTTATCTGAACATCAAGAGGAAGTTCTGATAAAGAGGTTACCGCTGACTTCTAAGAACTTTTGTAGATAACTGACTGGGGCCCACACAATATTTTTATGAAGAAACTGGGTGGTATGAAATTAGCATAGACATTGTTGTAATAGAGACAAAAGAGTCATGTTAAAATCAAGATATAAAGACTGCTGCTAGGGGATAAATTAGGATTAGTTGCTCCATTATAAATTTTTTAATAAAATGTTCTAGATAAAAACTAGTTATTTGTTTATTCTAACCTTTTGGTGTGGATAAAGAGTATAATAAATTGCTGAAGAATCTTGGAAATGTTTATTCATTCAATATTTCTTGATCCTATATTTTAATATTTTAAAAGTTTCTCTTTTGTGCATCACGGTCTCTTGAAGACAATCACTTACGGCCCAGAGATTGCTCTGGCTTCTCCTTAAGTATCCTAAAACCAATTGTATCAGCTACACTGCTGATTATATTTATTTAATTTAGGTAACATTTCTTCTTTTCACATCCTCTTTTTTAGGATGTTGCATTATTAGAATTTTAATTAATACTTTTTGTTTTCAACATTCCTTTATACCTATTCTTAGCCACATGTGTTTGCTTCTCCTTTTTGCTATTTCAAATGCAATAGCTTTCATTGCAAAGTAGTGTCATCCTATGTTTACCTTTGCATTGCATCACCATTAGTTTGCCTTGATTATTCTTTTTCCAGTAAGTACCAGCACTACTCTCCAGAATAACTTCCCAAAAGATCTTGTTTGTACATAATTTTTGACAATGAGAAAAATTGGGAAAATTCATTTTATGTGGTAAAAAAATAAAACCTAAGTTTTCCCAACTTCTTTGGATTTCACACAAGAAAACATGTTTTGGAAGCAATTTTAATTGTTACTTCATGACCATTTTCAGTAAGTTTATTTCCCTGAAGGACAATATGTGGTATTACACCTTATTTTATCCAACAGCGTTACTTCAGTCTAATGGTTCTCTCTAGACTTTTTAGCTATTAAAGAGAAATCTTTATTGATTAGAAATTGGAGAATTTTTGCTGAGGAACTTTATCTTTAAAAAATTAAATTATTAATCAAAATACAATTTACATGACATTTTATGCTAGTAGATTCTCATGATGGAATACTCTCTACTTCTGTGTTTGATTTTATGCATCTGTCTCAACCTGCTCCAGATTATCTACCACAAATATTTTTTACCTGCTTCAAATTATCTAATATATAGCACAAAGAAGACTCAAAAGACTCTTAACATACCTGAGCTTCTGTTGTTTAGAGAAAAACTGTGTATGTCTGATCCCTGCTATCACCCAGGCTTTAGTTTCACTGAATGCATAAATTGTACTCTCATGACAAGATCCTCAAATATTTATTGTTCCTGGAGACAGAAATACTTTCCGCTAAAATGTGTTTCTTAACAAGTTTTCACAATAATTATAGTCTCCTTTTTTTCTCCTCATTGGATTCTTACAAGTTCAAAACTAGACACAAACTTTACTGCAGAGATCCACATTTTTGCTGTTTCTATTTATAAACCTGGAGGACTAACAAAAGCATTTTGACACTTTGCAGGAGGTCATTTATGCACATCTGCTCATAGAAATTTTTACATTTTCTTTTCATCTTCCAAAGGCCTCAGCAAAAAGTGGTTAAAAAAAGGGGGGGGGGAGGAACCCTACAAAGCCTGGATCCTAACAAGTTCCTTTCTTCATTATTTAAAAAAAAAAAAAAAAATCTTAATAATAGAAGAGTCATGATGTTTAAGCCTGGTGGAAAGTTGCCATGTTGTCCTGTTGTCCCTCTGAGGGGTAATATTTCCAGTAACTTTTTAGTAGAATACTGTGATGTATCATTCCACAGAGGTGAAGAAAAATGCAATATTGCTTCAAAGGCTTAGAGGAACATTGGAAAATAAAAACAAACAACAAAAAAAGTTTATTACCTCAGAGTAAAAAAAGCTGTGCTATTTTATCTTCCTGTTTTTCACATAACAGTACAGGTGGAGAAGCAGATATATGTACCCAGCCAGACAAGAGAAAAACCTGTAGATGCTAAAATTGTAATAAATTTCTCAGGGCTACCAAACACCTTGTTTACAACAGTTTTCTTGGAAAGAAAATCTAGGGCATCCTTTTATGCTGGCTTTACACAGCAGAGATGTGTCATTTTATTGCCTGTATTCACTTGAGCCTAACACACATTTTATAAAAGCAGTCAAACCACTGGCATATTCATTTTCTCCACTAAATTGGTGACACATTGTAGTCTATTTAATACATGGTGGATATATTTATGCATGCACAAATTTTAGTATTGTTATTCCAAATGTGCTATTCTACCTTGTATTCTCTTGCAGCAGTTAAACTTCAGTTTGATCCCTAGGTTTAAGGCTTTAAAAGTTCTTACCAAACCCTCTAGTGACACTTTCCCACATCTGTATTTTTTCTCTTGTCTTAGAGATGTCTGACTGGTATACTATCAAAGGGCTAATAAAAAAAAAGCTATTAGCAGCCAAAACTGATACTTTAATTTTTTTTTTTGCAGTAAATACATATGCATGTTCTATCAGAACTTGAAAAAAAGCTGTTTCTTCTATCCAGTTTTTGGTATCACTGTCACAGTGATGCCAAATGTGTTTGCTATATTGTTGTTAAAAATAAAATTCAGTTGAAAGGTTACTTTGTCCTTCAGTCTCTATACATAGGACAGCATTTCTGTAGAGATCCCTTCCTAAGCAAAAGCCTAGTTCCATGTGTTTATAACACTGTCACCACTATGGCTAAAGAGCTCTTTGAGTTAATCCATGATGGCTTATAAATATTTTAGTATCCATAGATATTTATATTTAGTGGATGTAATTTAGCCCTTAAAAGTAATACTTACATTTAATGGTGTGTTTGGACTTTTTTTTTTTCTGGCTGGGTTTTTGCAAGTGTGTTTTGTTTGTGTGTTTTGGTTTTTTTCCAAGAAAATAAGAAGATGAGGGTTTTTTGCTCATAATTGCATGCTTGATTTACTTTTCTGCTACATGAGAAAGGAAAATATTTCAGAGTTTGGACAAGTGAAAACTTTTACAGCATTTTTAATTTATTCTGGAAATATGAATACAAGGCAAGGTATCATGGGTTTGTATGTACTTGTCAACTGACTATTTAAGGCCAAGTATAAGGGGTTAACTTTTATATCTTTGAAGTCAGCCACAAACTCCCATTGAACTATGGCAAGAATGTTTCTCAAATGCAAAAATGCCTCTTCCTTTGCTTCCCCCCCCAGTAGTCACTTTTCTACAACCATCAATATTAGCAGTAGCAGTTACATATTAACTTTTTTTTTTTTTNNTTTTTTTTTTTTTTTTTTTTTTTACGCTCTGAAAACCGGGAACGAAGTTGAAAGAACCCGGAGGAATTTTCACTTGGTCTTTTTAATTGCACGTGTTAATGAGTTGTAAATATTTGCTGTGAAATGGCACACACCTTTCCTGCAGGCAACCATCGAGCTCATTCCAGGTGTGTTTGGTGAGCTGCCACTTGTGCTTTGTTGCAGAAATCAGCTCTGGTACTTGTCACTGGGGGAAGATTATTAGCAATTTAATTTATTTATACAACTGTTCTTCATACCTGCCTCTTCCCAGCATCTGGATAAGTGGCAGATTAAGCATAGCACCCCTTTACAGTTTTTTTGCCCTGCAGTAATTGTGCACAACTTTACTAAAAGTGAGTTAGCCACGATGAGGGATGGTTTCATGATACACTTCACCTCGAATAGGTCAGTGCTGCAAAGGAGAACAACAGTGCTTGAGGGCTTTGAGGGGCTCCATTCCCAACTCACGGGGTCCGAGCCCTCACCTGTGGAAACCCAGCTGGGCAACTCAGAATCACAGAAAGGGTCAGGCTGGAAGGGAGCACAGTGGGTCATTTCCGTCACAGTTCATTAACTCACCTCTTTTCAGCAAAGAGATGACTGATGTCCTGCAGTTATTGAAATTAGAATATGATCAGTGGGTCATCTGGTACAACCTCCCTGCTCAAGCAGGGTCATCCCAGAGCACATGGTACAGGATTGTGTCCAGATGGTTCTGGAATATCTCCAGAGGGAGATTCCACAGCTTCTCCGGGCGATCTGTTCCAGTGCACGGTCACCTGCACAGTAAAGAAGTTCTTCCTCATGTGCATGTGGAAATGTCTGTACATCAGTTTCTGCCCACTGCCTCATCTCCTGTTGCTGGGCACCACCGAGAAGAGCCTGGTCCATCATCCTGGCACCCTCCCATAGATACGTATACACATTAACGCGGTCCCCTGTCACTTTTCTTGAGGCTGAACAGAGCCTCAAAGGAGAGATGCTCCTTCATCGCCCACTGCTGGACCCGCTCCAGGAGCTCTCTTGTACTGAGGAGTCCAGAACTGGACACGGACTCCAGACGTCCCTCAGTAGCGCTGACGAGAGGAGCAGGATCACCTCCCTGACCCGCTGGCAGTGCTGTCCCCGCTGCACCCCAGGACTCCCCTGTCCCTGGCCACACGGATACCCCGGGGCGGGGGAGCCTTCCCGCGGCCGTGCGGCCCCGCAGGCGGCGCCGCCGCATCCATCGCTCGGCGAGCGGCTGCTAGCCCTGGTTGCCGGGGCGGGCCCGCAGCAGCGCCCGATCGCGGCCCGCGGCGGCGGACGCGGCCTCCCGGGCCCATGGAGGGGGACAAGGTGAGGGGCGGCGGCCGGGAGAGCGGGGCAGGGCCGGGCAGCAGCGCCGGAGTCCCGGTGCTGACCCTGAGAACCCCCGCGGCTCTGCCGGGCCCGGTCGGGCCGCTTCGTGTTGTGGGCACGGCAGTGCCGTAGCGAGGCAATCCTCATCCCGGAGGGGTGAGGTTGTAGCAGCAGCAGCACATCCTCCTGCAGGACGGGATAGGTGGCTGGGGAAATACCCGTTGTTTCACATTCTAGATAAAAGTGTGTTTAATAATTGATGTTCCTGTTACCGCTAACTGTCGGGCTTTAGTTCTTCGGGAGCACACGTAACTCTTGCATTGAGATGTTAAATTATTGAGCGTTTGTGGAGCTCCGGAATAAAGGAAACAAAACCACATGCGCTTGCTAACATCAATTACCGTGTGACATTTTCACTTGAAAAAAGTAGACGTGCCAAAGCAGTGAGCTGGTGAGTTGTGATGGAAAAGTAAAACTTTGATCTAAAATATTTCAGGTGTGTCGCTGTGAGTGCCAAAGAGCCAGAACAGCCACACTGAGTGAGGAACCCTCCTTTTGCTGTTTCTGTCAGTCGTGCTCTTGCCTATTTGAGGGCACTCAAATTGGCAAGTCATATTGAAAATAAGAAAGATAAATGTTTACATGCAAAACATAAGGTACTTTTCTCTGGCTTAAAAATTAAAGGCAGAATTTTGTCTTACTGTTCTTCCGTTTCTTGTTTTCTGGAATAACATTTAACTGAGTTCTTAAAGTAGTTTAAACCAGTATGTTCTGAAAACCTCTTGTCTTTCTAGCTGTGAGTGAAGAAACACCTGTTGTTCTCTTTCAAAGTTTATCTAAAGCAACAAGGTTTCTTTTTCTACTGATTGCTTTTCCTTTAGGTTAAAGGACAGATGCTTAACTGATAAGAACATTCATAGCACTTTTTGAGTTCAGTAAATCTGTGGCATTTCATGTGAGCTGAATGCTCTCAGGTGGATGAATTAAGCTAAACCCCAGTGTCATTTAAAAATTAATCTTAATCTGGATTTAAATGAGTGTATAAATACTTCTAAATTAGCAGACAGGTGAGAAAGTTCAGTAAATCCTTTGAAAGTTTCTTTGAAACATTATTCTGTGGACATTTAATTACAGAGGGACAGAGGTCTCAACCCTTTATAAAATATCTCCTTTTCATGTTTGTTTATTATACTTCTGCAAAAGCACAGATTTAAGTGGAAAATCATCATACGCAAAAGCAGCAGTTTATGGTTGTGGTGGGGAGGTGAAAGCTGCAGACCCCAGAAAACTGACAGACATTTTTGGGTGCCAGAGAGCCACCTGTGGATGTTTGCTGTGTGCTTTTTGCCTCAGCTTTCAAATAAATCTGAAGCTGTCTTATCTGATGTTGTCTGTTGGTTATGCTGATTTTATGCTATTAACATCATTAGCATTCTTCCTTTGTTTGCTGATACATGCCTAAATATTGTCTAAAACCAAAACATGATTTTAAATAGGTTACTGTTTGAGACTATAATGCAACATTCTGCTCTCTTCACATTTATATCCTTCCTTCCAGGTAATATTCACACAAATTCTGTTGAGTTTCTTAGGCTTTCTTAAAGCTTGACTTAAAATTATCAGCTTTGTTTTCACTTTCTCATCTGACTTTCTGCAGTAGTAAATACTTGCATTCTTTGGTTTTTTTCCTTTTTTAAGTATCAGAAGAAAATAAAACTGAAGGGGCACTTTCTGTTTGTTACAAATACTGTCTTCTTCGGACTTCTCATTGACTTTAGAAGTTACTACAATCTTCTGTAAAATCCAAGTTTGAAAAGACAAGATTTTCTTCATGTAGAATAATTTAATATATATGTATATAGTGTTAAAATACTGCCTCCATATAATGAATTAACAAAAAAAAAAGTGGGCACCATATGTTTATTTTCTTCCACCAGTGCAGCTCATCATTACAGTATTTACAGTGACAATTTCGTTAATCTTCAGTAGCTTTTGCCAAGTCTAAATTTGAGAATAAGGATAGCCTGATCAGGTCACTTTGGATATGGTCATCATCCTCCAATGAACTAGTTAAAATATTCAATAGATTAAAATTCCTCTTTTCCCTTAGTGATCTCAAACAATATGATTTTTTTATTTAGTCTTTTTAACGGCAGCCAAGCAGCCAAGTGCAGGAACTCTGCAAATGCAGATAGAAGAAATAGAACCTATTTTACTAGGGAGCGCTCTAGTGAAACAATCACGTGTACTTTGATTAGTTTCATTATCTTTTTGCTTTTTACCTTCAGTGCTACATATAAATTTTTCATGTGCAGTCAATTTACACATGTAGTCTGAACTTCAAGCTTCTTCCAGGTCCAGTCAGTTGAGATTTACTGTAAATAGGTGTTAGAGCAAAATCAAATTACTGTTTGCATGATCCTTTTAGTGATACTTGCCATGTGTACCTTGGTCCTTTCCTTGGAAATATGATTTATTGTTAAATGATTTACTTCTCTCTGCAAATTGGTTACTCAGTCTTTTCTGCATTTTCTCTTCTAGAAAAGAACCAAAGAAGATACTTGGAAAGCAGAAGAACTTAGAAAGCATCTAAAGGTGGATTTATTTTATTTCTGCTAGTCTTGATGTTAAGCTGCCTTACCACACTAGAATTTATTGGTGGTCTAAACATAAAGAGTTGACTCTGTTCCACAAGCCACTCTGCCTTGTGGGATCTGCAGTAGCTCTTTAACACTTCCTGGTGCACCAGACACTTTAAATCTGCATCACTGAATATAAATGATACAGGGCTTTAATGGGTAGCTGCTGAGTTCCTTGTCACAACTGACTGTTCTGGAATGTCTCCAGTCCAAGGTCACCCAGAGGCTGGCCCCACTCAGCTCTTTCTAGCTACATGAGTCATATAAGATTACCCTACAAATTTCTAAATTAGGTAATAATACATTGTTACAGTAATCACACACCGGTCAATGAGGTCTGATTTGCTGGTCACCCAACTCCAAGTGACATTTCTGCTTTATATATATTATTAGCTTTCCTGAAATGTATATTATCTATTGTATTTATTATCATCATCTATCCTGTTTGTCCTGGTGTTTTTAAACTGGCTAATTACATTATCCCCTGGTCAAATAGGCATTCAGGCTGCAGTCAGTTACATCATTGATATTCATAATAGGTTTTTGTTGTATTTTTTAAAAGCTGTTTTCCAATATGTGTTATTATTATTCCATTTAGTTTTTTCAGTAAGCACAGACATAATGTTGGTATTTGCAAAGTAAGCCTAGAACTTTATCAGCATTTTAATATGGTTTTCGAAATTAAATACATATTTAGTAATCCAGCAGGTTTTTTTTTACATGAATATACTCTTATCAAAATAGATTGCTGAACTATAATGATAGATTTTTTATTTTATTTCAGGCATCACTAGCAGATATTCAAAATGAAGACCAAAAACACAGAGAAAAGAAACTGCGGCGAGAGAGGACTGTTCATGACATGGACCCTGACAGACATGGACGCAGAGACAGAGAGAAGAGCAAGGAAAGTACAAGAGAGAGGTTTAAATCCAGTGAAAGGGACAGGGATAAAAGGAGAGAGAAAGAAAGGGAAAAAGAACACCAGAGAGAAGACCAAGAGAGACACAAAGATAAAGTTCAAGAGTCACGTTTGGAGGAGAGACACAGTGTACTAAAACATAAAGACAGGGAGACTGATAGAGAACGAGACAAAAAGCACAAAACATATGAGATAAAGCAAATAGATCCACAAATTTATCTGAAATCATTTGAAGGAGGAGATACAGAACATCACAGAAGAAGAGAAATCAGGCATCGTTTGGGTAAGTAACTTTGGGTTGCTGTTGTACTTGGAAATATTTGATATTTAGATAGGAATACTCTGAAACCATACCCCATCTGTGCAGAGAGGATAAAACAGGCAGGTGTGAGTACCCACTGGCATGTGTATTTTATGGAATGGTTTGGTAACCTAGTTTTATTTTGATGCTTTTAAAAAAAATGGTGCTTGTTTTCTTTCCTCTGAAGAGAAGATGAATGTCGCTGGTTTTGTTGGTCAGTGCCTAGACACTCTCTACTGAGTGATCCATTGACTTGCAGGGTGATTGCTGAAATCAGTAGCATGTGTCATTACTCTTACCATCACATAAGACTGGAGGGATTCATTAGGAGAGAGCTTTGGAGAGAGAATTTCAACAGAATTCCTTTTTAGAAAGCTCTTACGTTAGAGAAAACACGTTGCTAAAATACTGTTTTCTACATGCTGCAGTTAATTATGTGCAGAGTTTGAATATTATAAAATCTGTTTCCTAATTTATACATCTGTTTTCTAGAGGAGGAGAAAGCAAGAATTGAAGAGCGAGAAAGAAGACATAAAGCACAGAAGGTAAAGGAAGTTAGTGAAGTGTTTGCATAACAGAATAAGATAAAACTGTAGAATAATGAAGAAACTGGGTCCGACTGTAACTCCCAAGAAATCCAAGAGATGCATAGATAGTAAGGTGATAACAAGTGTACAAAACACAAACAAAATATATCTCAGCTACCCAATTTTAAGGATGTGATTTTATTCTTTTTAAGTAACCATGAAATAAAATTTTGATAGCAAGCGATGCTTCATTTTAGTACAGCTGCATCAATTGTTTCCATCTGCTATTTATGCCTTTATTACAAGGGTAATTGATAAGTGTACATCCTACTTTAGACCACCTAGTAGAAAAGAATTAATTTTCTGTGTGAAGAACATATAATTCAAAGAATTTTCTGTAGCAAAGTGTGCAGTGTCCTAGGAGAAAGACCTAGAAGAATCTCAAGTGCAGTCATAATTTGAAACTTGTTATCATAGGAAATAAAAAAAAAAAAAGCTGGAAGACCCATGTGATACAAATATTAAGTACTTACTTCAGTCATTTTAATGGTCAAATATGGATAGATTTGTGAAGATAGAACAGTCTTAGAGAACTTTTTAACCATTTAATATTATTTTCCTCTTTGCAGGATAATGATTTAAGAAAGAAAATAGAGAAAACTTTAGCCTACAAAGTTCAGGAAGGTGAAGGTGTACACAAGTTAGAGAAACATCAAGAATTTGATAAAGAGAGAGAAAGAAAACATAGAGAAAAAAAAGAACATTCTGTTGGAACAGAAAAAGAGAGGCTTTCCAAAGAGAAAAGTCGTAAGCATTATGGAAAGGAAGAAGAAGAAAAACATAAATCAAAGAGATCTAAAGAAAAATCTTCCCATGGAGACAGAGAAGGGCCCGAAGCAGAAGCTAATGAGAGAGTAAAAAGTAGAGAAAATGGAAGAAAGAAATATGATCTAAGGGTAAGTTTTGTTAAAACATTACCTTATCACTTAATTTAATTATTAGTATATTGTCAATAGGGGAATGATAAAAATGCTCGGATTTTAAGTTAACATTTTCTGAAATTTGAGGCTGAAGTGGTAGATGAAAACACTACGTCTGCATTTAAGTATGCTAATTCAGAGTTGATTTCTTCTTAAATAAAATTTAAACCAAAAAAAAAGCCTATATGTTAGAAACGTCTTTTATTCCTAAAATTCTTTCTTGCTATGACTTTTGAAATTTTTACAAACACTTTGAAGTGGAAATGTTATAAGGCTTGAGGTCCATTGAAGTTTATTGGCTGCCTTTATACCAAAAATCATGATTTTAATAGAAGTGACTTTATGTTGTCTGTGGAGGGAGCACAGCTATCCAGTTCATAAGTAGGCATGTCAGTATAGACCCTTTATATTTGTAATGTTTTCCTCTACTTCTGAAGCCATACCATATATTTTTGTGTTACTAATATGGAGCATGATGTTATATCCTAGAGGCTTAATCAATAATTTGTCAATTTTTACTGATTTTTAAGTATTTATTCAACAAGACTGAGAGAAGGAATCACTAGTAATTTGTAACTCTTAAAATCAAATAAATTTTATGAGACATACAACAGTTGAGATGGTCTAGGGTAGTTTCTTCTGCTGCCTAAAGAGTGAAGATGTACACGCTTCTGAAATAGAAGTTCAGAAATGTATTTTGTAGAGACAATATGAGTCATTTGCAGTGTAGGGGCCCTCTGTGAGTGATTCCGGTAACTGACAGACTGCAGCAGATAACAAAAGTCTATCAGGGGCTTGCTCAATGTTTGACTTCCTTGGAAATTTACTCAGGTAGTTGTTAGAGAAAACACACAAACTGATGCTTCTGTCCCGGAGTTATATTTTGTTTTCTGTTTCTGGATAGGGACAAAGACCTTTTATCTTAAACAACTTATTGAATACACTTCCAATCTTAAGCAAACCTTCATAATACAGAATTTAGGATTTAAGTCCCTCTACTGGGGATTAAAAGTGCCTGAGACTGTTCTCTGTCCCTCCATCCAATTTGTGTGAATTGTAATACATACTGTTAAAATCTCATTTTTTGGAAGGCTGGCCACAACCTTCCAAGGTCAGCCCTTAGCCCCTGCCAGTTTTTCAGAGCATCTTACAAGCAATGACTGAAATAAAAAATAGTCTGGAATTGAAACAATTCATTAGTGACCTTTTTTACTGTTTGATGAGAGTACTACTAATAAATGTTCATATACATATTCCCTCCCAGCATTTCTGACTCATGAATACTGTGACTTCTTTCACAGAACAGTGAATACAAAAAGGAGGAGAGGACTCAAGAAGAAATGAGCCATCAGCTTGTAAGGTAAATTCAGAGATTTATAATAATTATATACTAAATGGTGTCTACTAAGATTCAGTAACCAACCACCAAACCAATAAGCATAAATTCTTAATCTCACATATCTAGGGATAATATAATTTTTGTTCACAGGCCTAATAGTACAGCAATTACAAAAAACTCTGTGTGTTGTCTCTAAGATGATTCAGATAAAAATGTATGTATTTGTATTCCTTTAATTATTTTTTCTTCAGCAGGGTAGCGAGAGATGTTTTTCAGTCCTTTTAAACTACATATATATTAATCTAGGCACTTAGTTTTGGAGACAGTAATGCTGTATTTTGCCACCTGGAAATTCGCTATGTAGTTGTGTAGACACATGTAAGGTTCATGATGAACTACGTGGGACTCTATTTTGTTGTTTAGTTTAATTTGAGCATCAATATTCAGTTCCTATCCTAGATGGTATCTAAAACATTATATTTATATATATAGCAAGTTTGCAGTTGAATATGGAAGGAAAAGTTCCAGATACCCTCACTAGGATCAGTTATATTTCAGGATTCTATTTCTAAGTTTTATAACTAGCAAATATAAATCTTAGAGAAGTTTCCTGTATATTCTAGTATTCTGAATTCTTTAATTCTTGAGCCTTTTGAAATTCTTACACAACTTTCTGAAGTCTAATTCTCTGTGTACATTGTTGGTTGCAATTCTCACTCTTAAACCCTAGTTTAGCTTCCTGGCTCAATGCAAGTCTGGCTTGTTTGCTTCTGGGGACACTGGCAGTGGAGTCACTGCCAGAGTTGGCTGAGTATTACTGGTGTTGAGCATGGGACAGACCACTTTGGCTGAAGTGAATTTGTGGAAGTGTATTCCTGTTGAAATATTTCAAAATACACATGTTGGGATGCTATGTGGCAGCAGCACTCAGCTGTGTCAGCAGTGCTGAGCATTCAGGCAATGTTTTGAAGCTCTTGCTACTGGGGTTGTGGCTGAGTCATTGTTTCTGCATAGTTGGGGAAAGAAGAATTTAGCCATTCCTGAATGGCAGGGAAGGCAGTATGGTTTAGTGACATGTCCTGAAACCCTGGTTCAGCTTCAGGCACTGTTAATGTTGAATCACTCCAATTTGTTATGGCAAGATCCAGCCAAATTTTAATCTTTATTGTTGCCTTTTCCTGTGTTTATGTTTGTTAATCCCAACAGCAGTATATACAAATACTCACATAAGTAAAAATATTCTCTTCTTGAAGTCTGATACTCTCTACTTACTCTCTACTAATAAATAATCACAGAGATTATTGAGAAACAAAGCTTGTTGTTGATTTGCTCCTGCTCTCTGACCCTGATTGTATTGCCCTCATAAATAAGACCCCTGACTGAAAAAACAGGTTTGAAATCAGTCTTTGATTTATAGCTTTTGAGCATATTGCACCAACCTGATCTTGATCTCTGGTTTGCTGCAGATATTAATACAAGTAATAAATGTATGGGGTTATGAATTTTTTTCCTCACTACTTTTTCTTACCTTTTGATGCAATTATAGGTGTTAAATTTGGACAAAGTTTCTGAATTCTTTGCTGGTTAATCACTTGGTTGTTTCATTATCCTTTTGTATCATAGAGATCTGTAAGAATACTTGTAGAAATATTTCAGTTAATTGGAAATTTCCCACTGTTTTTTCCTTTTCAGGAAAAAAGCCTTTTTTTTTTTTAATTAAAACAAACAAAATCTCCAGAAAACAAAACTGAAACAGAACTGCTTTCTTATGAGTTAACCAATAAAATTGTTGTTCTCTTTTTGAAAAGGACTGTAAAAGATAAAGGAAAACTCATTGAAAAAGAGGATATGGACACAAGAGAAGAGGTAAAACTAAGGAAAAAGAATTCATTTTTATATTTTGAAATTATTTATTTTAATATTTTTAAATGGGCAGGTGCAGACAGAACCAAATTTTCAGCAAGTTTGAAGCTGTATGGACTTGGGTTTATTTGGAACAGTCAGTGCAGATACAGCCTAATTCCACCATAAAAATTTTAAGAAGTTTTGTGATATTTTCAACTGTTTGATTCAGCTCATCTTTAAATGTGAATTTCTATTGTGAGGACCTAAATTTCTTTTGTAGTTTGTGGAGAGAAATAGGCAGTTCAGTCCTCTTATATTTGGTCTCCTTTTCCATTATCTTCTCTGTCTTCATCAGCAATAGGAGGCAACCCAGAGGGCAAAATTCCTACTTAAGACCTGACTCAACAGGAAGACTTAAATTCCAGGGCTTTGCATTCTATGCTGTTGATTTTTCTTTTTTTTTTTTTTTTTTTTTTTTTTTTTTTTTTTTTTTTTTTTTTTTTTTTTTTTTTTTTTTTTTTTTTTTTGGGGGTATATTTGTTGCTCCAAATGCCACGGCCTTCCAGATATTCCAGCATGACTTCTAATCCTGCTTTGTATTGATTTTCTTTATAAATTCTTTAAAGTAGGAACCTGGACAACTATTGAAAGGTGGAGGTTTTTATTGTGTAAAAAACCATATATATACCAGATGCATCTGTGTTATTAATAAAGCTGACAGCTCTGTAGGCATTTTCTGAGATGATCATAAGTAATAAAAACTACAAAGTAGCCTAATAGCTAATAAAGACTCACCTTTGAGTGTGCTACTAAAGGTGTCTGACTAAATGGAATAAGGATTTTTTAAAGAAATTTTTTAGTTAAACTATATGAATTAATTACTGCAGAGTACCTGCAACCTTGCAGGCAGAAGAAATCAGAGAAATTTCTCACAACTTAAGTTATACTGGGGGACCCAATCTGTTAATAAAATAGTACAAATGTTGAAACTGGGAAAGTTGCCATAAATAAATGGCATTATTTTAATCAAGTTAAAAATCTGGAGAAAGGTATTGCAGGGATACCATAAATCTTATTCCATGTAAATAGAGTAGAGGATTCAATGTTCCAATTCGAATTATTTACATATAAAAATGATCTTATTCTCCTATTGTATCCATGTCTCTGCTTTCCTGGTTTCAATGTTTGCACTACTTTATAAACAGATTGAGTCCCCCAGTATAACTTATGTATAGGGATCATTTTGTCTAGCCCTCAAAAAGGTAGGGTAATCTTATCTTGTTGTTAGCACCATCAATGAAATTGTAGGCAATGCAGCAGTTTTTATGGTTTTCCAATAAAAATACTAGTAGAAAAACAGTTGGTCTTCCCAAAATAAGGTTTAGTTCTGCTTTTCTTCCTGTACTGTTAGTTTAATTCAGTAATTATCACTTGATAATATAATTTTATTTATCTGTATAAACGATATGCTATATGTTTGCTTGAAAATGTAGAAATATCTGAGCACAGCAACTATTAATCTATTGTATGCTAAGATTTCCAGATAAGAGATTTTTTTGGTAAGATTATTTAATAGTTTCTTTTGTTTTTCTCATTTAGGAAATGAAAGGTACATGTATCTCTAATCCAGACACAGGACTTGAGAATTTTTCACCAAATTATGAAGATGACTTTGAAGTAAGTAAAAGTATACAGTTGTCTGTCTGAAGTAATTCTTAAGTATCAAAATAGAGAAAACTTTGTTCACAGAAATATACAGGATGTTACATGGTTTTAGTTATTTTTTTGATGACAGTAACCTTAATTTGGCTAACACTAGATAATGAGTAATTAAAATGTTATGTAGAAACTCTGGTATATATTTAGTTAGTTTTCATCAGAGGTTGGGAACTGACTTTTGTTTTTTTAGTTGAAGTGTTCACAAAATGTTTTCTCTGCCTTTGTGGATTTCAATTATTTAAATGACTTTCTGTGAAGAATGCTGGATTGTTTAAATAATGAGCTAATAATTTCTGGTAAAAAGTAAAAAAAACCTGTTCATTTATCACTGAAAAAATATCATAGGAAAAAGGTATTGACACACAGCATTCACTTCACTAATTTAATTGAATTCCCCATTTTTAGCTCTCTTTTGTCTAGTTTAAAGTTATTAAGGTACAAGAGTGTGTGGGATGTGCTTTATTTGTGAGCTGAACTAGAATCATCTTTGTTCATTGAGGGTAGAATTCATCTCCACTTGTGTCAGGAGTGATGATTTCCACTGTTGAGCTGGTCCCTGCAGTAGGCCTTCACCACCCAGTGAAGAGAAAGAAGGACATTTAAGACTTGTTCATATCATATGTGTTAGGTGATTATTTTAGCATGATATGAATTGTCTTAGTTTGGAGAATTTATTAAAGGATGACCCTTAAGCATAGCCAGGAAGTGTGGCAGTTTAGTAAATATGAGCTGGCTAGTAAAGGACAGCTTGAATTAAAACTGTCAAATAAACAACTTAATACATCCCTGAAGCACTTATGCCACTAAACACAGTTATTTTGTTTCTTTAAAGAACACATAATTCACCTAAACTATAGTACCTGCTATATAGTATCTACTTTAGGATATTAAATAAAAAGACTATTTTGGGCACCTTAGAACAGCACTGAGATTTTCTTCTCTTCATTAAAATTACTGCACAAGCAAGAGATGCTGTTTTCTTTACACTGGTTATTTTAGAATGCCTTTCTGTCAGAGGATTTATAGCCATCTGTATGAGGTTTTTATTTTGACACAATTGTATAATTTCTGTGAAATCTTGAAAAATACATCTATAGTCTGTGTTTACTTAGTATAGAAAGTTCTGTTACTTTCAAAGGACTATGAAGATGATTTTGAAGATGATGAAGACAAAAGTGGTGAAGTAGGAGATGCAGAAGAAAACCTAAGAGAGATTAAATTGTCTAGAACATCAGAAATTGAAGAAATTCAAAGAGCAATTACTGCAGAAAATGATAGAATTTTTACTCCATTGCCAAAGAAACTGGAAAATGAGGAAAAGAAACCGGTCATGGGTATGTGACTAGATACCAGCCTTTTTTTATTAAATGTATGAGTAACACATAAAACTTACAAGTCAGCTGGCCACTTTTTCTAAAAGTCTGCCTAAAGACCAAAATCTGGTCCTCTGGATGAATCATGTAGATTTGTGGTAAGCACTGTAACGTCCACATTACTAGATGATTCATAGGCATTAGTAATCATTTAAATTGTGAAATATAAAAAGTACAGACTGACATTTAATACATCTTATTTTGGGTAAGAGGATCATATGAGAGTCTGGATTTTTGAAAACTTGTGGAGTGCTGGAACAGTCTGGGGCTTCCGCTGGCATTAAATTCACCTTCTTCTTTTAAGTAAAATTGAAGCAACTGTTCTGGACAGAAGGCAAGAAAAATATCAATACTACTCAAATATATAGCACTTAATCACTTTTAAATGCAAGCTCTTTCTGAGATGTCTGGCATTCTGTTGATCTGACACCTGTGAGTGCCAGAGCTGCTTATTAAGTTCTGTTGTGGTTCTCCTTTGCAAGTCTGCACTGAAGTGAACAACCACACGGAATCATTGGGCAAAAGAATATTTAATAGCCTTTTAGTCTGGTTCAAAGTTAGTACTGTCATGGAAGAATAGCATGGAGTTTCTGTAAGTCTTAAACATCTTTTCCAGCCTAGAAAAGTCTCTGATTCTGTCAATAGATTTTCAGTTAATGGTCATTGCAGCCAGAACCAGTATACTATAATGTGAATTTCTTGCAGAAGATTTATGCAATTATTATTTTTCTGAACAATACAGAATTGATAAAGGTTTTTAAATTTCAGAATTGTAGCACTTGGTGGTTTATTCTTAATTACACTACACATTATTTTTTTGATCAACTTTTGATCTTGTTTTCTTAAAATGATGGTTGATCAGTCTGGCAATTATTTTTATAAGTTTAAAAGCATTTTACAAGTATTTCCTAAAAAGGCAGTCATCCTTTGAGGAAGTGAAGCATCATTAGTCCTGACTGGAGTTTGGATCTTGAGGTCAATTAGCTACAACTAGGCAGGAAAAGGAGTAAGATAGACATGGCATAAGTTGTAGTTGGTCTTTTAACTGTGGCTTTTCAAGTAACAATTTTCAGTGTTTTCCTTATTCATCTAAGGACATTGGTTAAGCCTGTGTTGATGAGGTTCTCCTCTACCTGAGTTCTTACTCAGAGGTGTAGTGTGCACATGGTGAAGTCTATGTGACTTTAATGAATTTTTAGGATTGATCACTGGGTGTTTTACTGTACACAGGGGAACTAGGCACCTGCTGATGGCAAGAGAAAGACACTTTCTGCATCAGTCTTCTAACGTAAAAATTACAATGGTCAGTCATTTTGAATTGATTGATAAAGAACCATTGTAAAGGCTATATTCTGGCCCATTACTGATGTTAAACTTACTGTACTGAAAATGGTGATAGAGCACTTTGTGTAACATGTGAACCAGGAACTTTTAGTAGCTGTGTTGTAAAAAATCTGCAACTTTTTAGACTTACTGCTTAGCATTTTCATGCACTTTTAAGTGTGAACTGTAACACTGTGTTTTACAATATCACAGAAAGGCAAGATTCTTCTGTCAGAAGCTCTTTTTGTGGGATATTCATGGATTTCCAAATGGCAAACCAAAGACAAAGCAGCCGAAGTATGGCCAGTAAGCAGAAGTAAGTGTATTTTAAATAATCCACACAAAATGGCAGCTCACTATGTGAGATGCACGTTTTTTTCATTATATTTGAAATATGTGAACTTTATAAACTTGAGGCTTATGGAATCGAATATTTTATTAACTAGCAGCAATTAGTTAAGTATATATAATTTACAGGTATTGCTTCATGTCATTTTATGAGAGAAATGTATCTCTATATCAGTTTATGTGCATCATTTTGTTACAGAATGGGTTTCCAGGATTGTAATTTCTTTGTGTAATGCTTCAGTAATTTAATTAGATATTGACTTAAAATACTAAAGAGCAAGCCTTTTAGCTACCATCAGGTTCTCTGCAGAACTGCAACTTCTTGAAATAATCAAGAATATATGGTACATATAGTTGGCAAAATGGCACATTCTCTTTCAGGGATGACATCAATTGCTTTAAAAACATGTTCTTACTGATCTAAAATTAATCTAGATTTGAGACACCTAAGACATCTCTGTATTTTAAAGAAACAAATTGATGCCTGCTTTTTGTGGAACTTGCCAGAGGCTCCAGATATGTCTGAAGCACTGTATATATCTCCAATTTTCTGCTACAATATTTGGATGCATAAAGCAAGGTTATTACATACTATTATTAATACCAGATTCCACTGATGTATATGGCTGTACATCAGTGACTAGTTTTCACATAAGGGAGATTTATTAATATTTTATTTTATTAGTCTGGTAAGTCTAATCTTATTTTATTAGTCTAAATTATTTAATTCACATTGCCCAAAATTATATGCTCAAATTTTACACAAGTTAATTTTCTAGGCTTCCTCTCTAGACTGTAGAGACAGATTAAGAAACTTACAAAGCCATCTCTGGAGAATTGCCTTCTGGAATGTTTGTCAGCCTCAGCTGATGCTGTACCATGACTGATGATGACTATGTTTATAACTCTGTGTGCATGCTAACAGCATACACAGCCTGTGAAGATAATGAGCATTTTCATGGGAAGAGGCAGGGGTTGTGGAATTTAATCTTGTGATTGTATGTTACTACCAGTAAATAGACTGAAAGCATCCCATAAAGAAGTTGTGGCACTTGGGAGTTGTAAATGATAAATACAAGCTTAGTAGTTTATTTTAAGGATTTGCCTGCATATATCATTAAGATTTGTAACTAGTAAGCAACTTTGATATGTTTGAGTTAGATCTTAGCAATCTATACCCATGTTTGTGAAGAGATAATGTATTATGAAGCGCAAGAATATGATACAGATGTCATCAAGTAGCAAAAAGGAGATGTGAAAATTGTTCTTGTGCATAAAGAAAAATTCAGTTTAAAATACTGATGAAATTCTAGCTCTTGTTGCTCTAGTCTTTTCCCTTTTCAAATACCATCTTGTCTCAGCAAGAATCTGTAACTAGAGTATGCATATGCAAGAGTGTTTAGATATGGAATTGCTATAGATCCATAATTGTATCTGGTTTGTATTTATGTATTACTTTTAAGTACATTAAAAAAACCTGCAAGTGCAAGAGAGAGAAAGGGAGACTGCAAAAATTGTCAAATTGTCAAAGACTGTACTACAGCAAGAGCCTGGAACCATCTTGTAAGCAGACATCTTTGTGTAATTCAAGCAGTTCACTCTTAAAATGAAATATCTTAACAGCTTTATGGCATTAAAGCAGATAGATAGTTGTGTGAATTGTGACAAAGACTGTCAGTCTTTTCCTGCATATGTGTAACAAAGCTAGGGCATCATAGAAGATCTTTATAAAGCATGTACACATATGAGTGATGTGAGTTAATAAAATGAGTTTAGGAGAATTAGCTACTGTCTTAACTATAGAAGAAAGAGAGATTCATCTGTTACCTCACAGAGCAGCTTTGGAATACTTAGGCAAGATGATTGATCTGCTGAGCTTTTGATAGTCTGGCTTTAGTAATAAACCATGTTAAGTTTGCCGTTTGTAATTAGTATTGCATTTTCAAATATGATCATTATCTCAGTGTAACATTAAATACAAACTTTTAACAATAGTCTATGTATTTCTATAGATACATTTTTATCTGCTAATAATTTTCAGTACAACTTCTATTCTCATAGATTAAAGGATTGTTAGATACAAAATAAGGTTGTCTTTCTTTAAGAATACCAAATATTTGGTCTTAACCATTTTTGTGTTTTTCTCTTGTAATTCATCCTGAAGAAAACGGAGTTCAGAACTTCTCCCACTAATTGACCTGGATTTCTCAGTTAGTTTCTCGTTACTGGATTTGCCCCCTGTCAATGAGTATGACATGTATATCAGGAATTTTGGTAAAATGAACACTAAGCAGGTGCGTAACAAATACATAGTAATATTTAAATCCTCAAAGGGCTGATTTTCCTTCTGGAAAAGAATTTTCCTTGAAAAATAAAGTTGCTAAACCTACCAGGACATAAAGTAATAAATCAATCATATTCATCTCTAAGCCTCAATTATTATAAAGCGATGATGTCGAAACTTTTTGCCAGACAGGTCATTTCCTTTCTGTATTAGAAGAGGACTCTCTCATTTTCCTTCCCCATTTTCTAAAGGGCTTTTTGCTTGTCTGTGGCTCCGTGTCCCCAGATACGCTGGTTTTGGTTTTTACACATCATGGAAGACACTCTGTATTTTTGCAATATTATCTATTTAGCACTCTGATATGAAATGTGGTAAAATGTGCATGCATGAAATAGTGACAGTGTGTCATTATGCTCAGGTCTGAATTCACAAACAGAAGAGATTGAGCTTTAAATTTCAGTTTTAAAATTACTAAGTTCTATTCAGTTATGTGCTGTCATTCTTAACTGTGTCACCCCATATATTGATAATTTTATCCTTCTACTTTAGGCATATGTACAGTGTAATGAGGACAATCTTGATAGAGACATTCAGACTGAAGAAGTTGAGACACTGGAGAAATGGACACAGCATCCAGGAGAAAGTGCTCTTGTATCTGGAGGTGAAGAACATTGTAATCCTATTCACTCATGGATGAGTGCATGTCATGTAAACTTTCTCTTTGGTATCCATTACTTGTGAGAATCTATAAAATGGCAGGCTGCATTGATAGCAAGCTGACATAGGCACTCTGAATCCTCATGTGGAAGGTATGAAAAATAAGTGGCAGAAATAGTTTATCCTTCTGGCTTGATGTTTCTGTTGGCAGCAAAAATGAGTCTCCAACAGATCCTGTTCTTCAATGCTGTTATTTCTGCTGAAGATAAGTTGATTCCTGCCACTCTCCTCTTGCTTAAAAATTAAATTGTCCTTATACTTTTCTTAACTGATTCCCTTTTGAAGCCTCAAGTTTGGTTTTTGTTTTTCTGTTTTTCATAGGTCCCATAAACAGCCAGGATACATCAGTGAATGGAGCTCTAACACCTAAAATTGATTCACAAAGATTAGCAAATTTTCTCCGGTCTGCTTGCCAGGTGCACTTATATCCTTAATATCCCTTCTGAGCTGTGTGCATAAGTATACAGTGTGATAGATCACTTACAGTTCTTGTTCTGACTAATTTAAGTAAATTACTTAAATAATGCTTGTTATCAAAGAGAATAATCTTTCTGCGAAGGAATGGAATCAGAGCTGTGCAACTTTTATGTCTCTAAAGCGGTATTTGCAAAGTTACAAAATCAACAAGACAGTTGCTAAAGTTTTATGAAATTAATCCACATAACTTTAGAAAGCTACAAATACCAAAGTTGGAAGATAAGATGACCCTTATATTTCTATAAATGTAATTATGTTTGAAAGGTGATTGCTGTTTTGCTAGAGGAAGATCAAGTTGCAGCACAACCAAGGAAACTAAGATCTCGACAAACCAGTCTGTCTATTAGTGACAGCTGTTTCCAGTTAAATACTAACCAGCCATTCCTCCATGGTAAGGGACTTTATTCTACACCTTTTAGTATACAGAGTGATCTTTCTTATGCAGAGTGCCATGTTCTTTATCATTACTTGCAAACAGCACATATCAGGATATACAGATGATGTAAACCCCACTTTCTTTTTAATTGCACTAATCTTGCTGGAACTCTGTGCGCATTGGTTTCGCATAGGGAATGTCAGAGCATCTTAAAAGAAATATATTCCATCTATTCCTACCAGAAATAAAGTCAGCAATTAACATGATGTGTTCAATTTCTTGTCCCTGTTGTTGAAGGGCCGTCCCAAGGGGTGTAATTTTGTTTGGGCTCTTTATGCTGACAGTAGGGCCAAAGTTACAAATAAAGGCAGGTTATTCAACAGGGACACTGTACCCTGGCATATTTGAAAAGCAATTATATCTTCTCCATACAAACAGTAGCTATTCAGATGAAAAGTGAAAAATACAACATCTGTAATTATGTTAGGAAGGCCTGTTATAACACAGAACCCTATCTCATCTAACATTAACACATGAGATTAAACCAAAAAAGCCTGGCCTGTGCTGTTTCCTGTTTGAGACTCAGTTTTATTTTCAGTATATATACTGACATCAGATCAGATTGGCTTGCTTAATTATGTACAGAATAATTATTCTGTTAATTTCCTGACTCTCTTCCTTTTTGCTTTCTATTTCTAGTATTCTGAATTCCTTCTCTTGTTGTATAGCTTCAAAAGCAACACCGTGTTAATAGAAATATTCTTCATAATTGCATCTTAGTTTGTTTGTTGCTATAGCAGCTGAATATGCTTTTTCATTTGCAGTGAATTTGCTTTTTAATTTATTGATTTTCTTTCTTGGCTTTTTTTTTTAATGGTTTAGGCCGAAAAATACCCTGCTTATATGTCTCTCAAGTTCAGAGGCAGACACTACTTTCTGTTCATGGATTACCTGAAAAGGAAGGTGTTGATTTGCTGAGCAGAAAGAGCCTTATATGTGTTTGGAACATCTGGCAACCCTCCAGTCCTCAGAAAGTTTTAATATGTGATTCAGAGGTATCTTTTAATAACATTGTATATTTGTCCATCAATTACAAGACTTTATTTAAAATTTTATTTTTACTTGGGGTCTTTTTTTGTCTTACTGCAAAATGTGTCATCTTCAACCTTCTGAGAAACATATTTGAGCCTGGTGAACAAAGACTGTTCTTGTTCTATTCTGTACTCCAGAACCAGATTGTAGTGATGGTCATGGTGTTTTGTTGATTGTTTAATTTTGACTATATTTCATGGTTGAAAAGTGAATGAAGCAAAACATCTGGTTCAGATGTTGTTAGGACTTCTCTCTACTCATCCTTCCCATACAGTTGAGTCATCTCTTTCAGCTTTGTGACAGTAGATGCAGATTACACTTAATTTGATCTGGGCAGGCCTACTGAAGGTCTTGTATCCTACTTCCATTTTAAAATAGATTTCCCTTCTGCTATAGACACATGTAATCTGTATTTTCTAGGTTTCCATGCTCACAAACTTTTTTCAGGCTCATCAAACCATTGATCTTTATCATAATATCAACCCTGCATGTTTTTACTGTTTCACAGGTGGTGTGTTGTTGTTCTAGTCCCAGTAAAGCAACGTTAGTTTTTGCTGGAACAGTAGATGGTTCATTGTTGGTGTGGGATCTTCGAGAAGACTCAAGAATGCACCCTTGTATGATGATCACTGAAACTGAGTGGACATTTAGAGTTCCCACATTTTCCACAGGTGAGCATCTGTGCATCCTGGTCAGTCACTTTGTGTACAGTGAAATTGTCACCTAAATCTTGATGTTTCTGTAATGTTCATGCAAGATATCCTAGCATGAAGAATAACATATTGCAATAGTTTTGTAGATAATTTTATTAGGAGTGTAGTTTGGGTTAGTTATTAGGAAGACATTTTTTCCTGTGGGAGTGGGGTGTCACTGGCACAGGTTGCCCACAGAAACTGTAGATGCCCCATCCCTGGAAGTGTTCTAGGCCAGGCTGGGTGGGGCTCTGAGCAACATGGTCCAGCAGAAAGTGTACCTGCTCACAGGAGGGGATTGGAATGAGATGATCTTTAATATCCCTTCCAGTCCAAACCATCCTATGATTTTCTGATTTAACTTTGGCTGTGGTACTATTATTTTTATAAAACATCCCACTACACACATTCACAAAATCCTCTTTTCTTCACAAGTGTTTCTAATTGCTGAAGCCATGTAAAAGTAAACAGTAGTTGGTTGTAGATAGACTTAATTCTTTTAGTAGGTCAGAGATTCAGAGATGCTTGGTCTTGTGTTGCATGCTGGTACAATTGTGTACAAATGTGTACGATTTCATGTAGTTGCTTATGTAAGCAGGCAGGTTTAATGCTGGATACTTAGGAAGCTTTAATGCTTTCAGTCTTAAATGAGATTAAGTTCAGTGCACAGGGCAAGTCCAGAAATCATGAGTATCTGACAAAAAACACACACTGAAATTACTCTAAACACACATTTGCCTTAAAATGTTATTAAACAGTAAATACACATTTTCTTGTGGTGAATACTTTGTTTCAGGATTTTTCAGGATGCTCTCTACTAAGATTCAATTTTGTCTTCTTTCATAGTAAACAGTGATTTGTTTCTACCCCTGTTGTTTATGGAGCTTGAAATAATTCTTTCCCTGACTTAATGAAATGTCTGGTACAGTGATATAAATGGTTCATCAGTTATTTGGAAAATGAGAAGTGAATAGAAATATTGAAACACTGATTTATCTGGTAGTATTTTGTTAATTTTGCAAACAGTTTGCAATATTGTATTTGAGACTTGTGCAAAGTTCATTATTTGCCATTCTTTCTTTGTAATCATCATTCTCCCATAAGCTGAAAAGTGATGAAGATTTTGTTGTTTTTTGTGGAAAGTACTATGTTTATCTTTCATTATCCTTGTTTACAGATGGCATTCTGAGCTCAGTAAACCACACCTCTCCTATACTGGCAGTGGAACCTGTCTCAACTTCTCTCAGCAATGACCACAGCTGTGGGCTCTCAAGCTTCTCTTATCAGGAGGGTATGTAAACTGCTCTTCTAAGCATCAGCACATCCGAGTCTTTCGTTAGGTGCCTAGTGAAACAAATATATCATAGCCAAAATCCAGTTTATAATCCCAGTCTGCCTCTTCAGTTGTTGGTAGCATCAATTGCATGCAACATTCATGTTTGTTTTCTGCTCTCATTTTTATGTAATGTTCATTCATTGGAGCTTCACATCAGGTGTGGTTGTGTGCTTGTTATAATGTCTGTTTTCTAGACCATATTTCCATGATAAAACAATTTATCACTCAAAAACTGCCTGTGGAAGAGTCTTAGTACTTCTCTGAAGTCCAAAAAAAATCCCTGTCTTGAGGCAGTGGAGCAAGTTAATGATATCTGAAAGCACTTAAGATGTGTGGCTATAACTGGTGGTTTTTCCTGTGCCTTTTGCCTATTCTTTTTATGACCAACTTTGCAAAGAAACTCTAATCCTCACATCCTCAAATTCTCAGACAGTGTGTTAGGGAAGACATTATCACTTCCATTGCAGATTTGTACTTTGAAATCCATAGTGGTTTGAAGAAATGTGCTGTGTATTGCAGGTTCTATGAGATTCCGTCTGTTTCGCTTTATGTTCCCTTCCAAAGTCCATGCAGAATCCAGACATTTTAAAAAAGATGCAGATTGAGATCATCTGCCTTTCTGGTAGGACAAACTGCTTGTACTGGAATAGACAGAGATATAGAACAGACTGTTTGACTTGGAAAGGACCTGCAAGGATCATCCAGTCCAACTGCCTGATGAATTTGGGGCTGACCAAGTTCAAACATGTTAAGGGCATTGTGCAAATGCCTCCTTAACACCAACAGGCCTGGGGCATTGACCACCTCTCTAGGAAGCCTGCTCCAATATTTGACCACCCTGTCAGTAAAGAAAGTTTAATGCCTTTTTTTCCCTTTGGTAGAATTAGGGCACTTTCACTTTTTATGCAGCTGAGAAGATTGTAGAAGTTTCAGAGGATGTATTAGTGTAGGAAATGTTTCAAATCCTTTGCTATTGTTCAGGAGGAAGGTCAGTGTATGAATATAAAATTGTTGCCATTCCTTCCATAGAAATGTCAGGCCCTCCATTTCAGATAGCTTCAATGGATGAAAATGGAATCCTTAATATGTGGGTGAGTATGTATGAAAAGAGAGAGTATAATGTGTAATAAAATACTTCAAATACAAAAACCCAAATTCAGAATTTCTGATAAGAATTGCCTCCCTAAAAAGTACATCAACACTAACCATTCTGTTGGAATTCTCCTTAAAAGTTTTGATCTGGCTTCCTAAAGTTATCTTTAGGCAAAAGTATTAACAGGTACACAAAAAAAGACAATCGTTTTACTTCATAAAAATATGTTCACATATTTCCAGTAGTTGATAAATACTCCTCTGTCATCTTTCACCCACCTGCTTTATTTTAAAATCACAATTGTGTCAGAGATGATATTGAATGTAAGGGAGAAATTAAATTCATCATTTATATAAAACAAATATAAAGGATAAAAAGTGAAAATCAGAGGATAAGATTTCCTTGACCAAAATATGATGGTCAGGAAAGCACCAGGTCTGCTACTCTTAATTACTGTCCTGAAAACTCTTCTATCACACATTTTCAGTGTTTTTTTACCTGACGCATCTTTGGCCCAGCTGCTGAACCTGTGAATCATAAGGGATAAAAGTTTTTCACTTCTGTGTTAGTAATCAAGTTCTTTAAAGTCTTAACTTTAGTTACTTCGGTAACTTTAGTAGCAACAGATTCAGGCCAAATGATCTACCCTTTTTATTTCATGTATAGTTCGTGTATAGTTCATTTTATTCATGTGTATAGGAAAGCACAGGAAATGTGCTACAATTCCTTATTTAGGGTGGGCTTTTTTGTGACTGACCATACCAACAAGATGCCAACTAGCAATTAAGTGTAGAATGTAGCTTTCCATATGCTGCTTTCCATCAGAGAACATCCAGCAGGCATGTGAAGCTATTTTTAGAATTACAGACATTGACAGGGAATAGAGAATCTACCTGTAATCATTGTAAAGTTAGACCTGCCTCTCCAAACCGTCCTTTAGAGTTACTACTTACTATTGCAACTTGCTAAAAAACTTTGAAGTCTGGTAAATATTGATTGTTTATTAATGTTAAATATTGACTTTTCAGGTAGTTGTTGAATTGCAAAAAGTGGATCTAGCTGGTTCACAAACTGACTTAGGTGAGTACTGTATGTTAGAGGTAGAATAAAATACTCCAGTTTTGAGACTATGAAGTTAAAAGAGAGAGGAAGAGTCAGTGATGTACTGGAAATAGTTTAGAAGAAGGCAAAATGACTGAGGAAAGATTCATTCTGAATAGTTCATAACTAATGTTTGGGGTTATTGGTTAGGTATGAGAATCATTTTCACTGTTATCTAAATCTCATCTGCTAATTCTGTATTGGTAATTGCCACCAGACAGCCACATTTCTTACAATGTCAGAGTAGTTTTCTATGCTGTCAGCAGCTTTTTTTTTCTGCAAAGAATGTGTGATTCTATGTCTTTGGTCCTCCTCTTTGTACTTTAGTTTTAACCAAACCTGTTATAGTGGTTTTGTTGTTGCCCGTGTCTCCATTTTGAGAATTGTTCTGAGAGCTCATTTTTAGGTAAGATACTTAATTTAGCGTGAGAAAAATTTTCTGTGAAAAGACTTAAGAACCAAGTCCATTCAGCCCTTTTTGAGTTATGTAAATGGAGAAAATTACATTATTTGTTCTTTAAACAAATTTACACTTATGTGCTTAGCTAACTGTGACTAAAGTCTGTGACTAAAAGACTGTGACTAAAATAATTTTTCACCTGAAAATACCTGAATAAACAATGAAGTAATGCCAAAACTAGAATTTTTGATCAGTTTCTGTAAGTTCATGTGCAATGTCAGGCTATATTAAGCTGCTAAAGCTGGGTGTTATGTGTGTGGAGAGATACATTTTAAAGCTGTGGTATGTGTTGACATGTTATTACTGCAGTAAAATTTTTCCCTCTTCAAAAAATTCTCATCTTTGAAGGATTTGAATTATTTATGTTGCTCTCTGCTAACAAGTAACATAGACCAACTTTATGGATGCATTATTGCACTATCTCATCACTATAATTCAAAGATCCAGGTAACGTAAGTGTGCATTTTAACCATCCCTAGAATTGTGCCTTAGAGAGTGCTGAAAAAGAAACATGCAACTATGTTTCTGTTTCTGTCAATGATTGTAACTCTTCAGATTTGAATTCTGAAGCAAATAGGTCTAAATGATGTAAGATTCTTATATGTCAAAGGCTGTATCTGCAGTAAACTAGTAATGAAATATCCTTTTACTTACTACTTACCATTTAATTTATTGATTGCACATTTTAATGCAAAGTGGTTAAATCAGTTCAATTAATAATTTTTTATAATTTTAGGTTTAGTTCCTGGAGGGAAAGTGAAATTAGTACATAGCTCTACTGTGGAATTGAGTAACAGGTAAGAAAACTGGGACATTTCAAATTCACATACGTTATCTCACAAAGCTAATTTTTCCTATACTTTACTAATTTGCTGTAACATAACACATATTTAACATTCTTTCCTGTTGAGTTTTTTTTAGTACACATTTATTCCTAGATCTAGTCATAGATATTTTAGATCAAGAGTTTCTGTATGTACTTGCACAGCTTTAGGAGACAATTCCCTGTATTAATGTCATCTTTCGCCTTTGCCGTTTTCCTCAGCCTTTTCCCAAAGGATATTAGCCAGAGAATGCCACAGACACTGACTATTAAATTTCTGTCTTCTAATCCAAATCACTTCATTGTTGGAACAAACATTGTGAGTACCATGCTGGAATTCATCTCGTTGTTAGCATTTTTGTTTGGAATCTGTCTCATTTAGTTGGAATTTTAGCAGTAGACTGTATATAAAATTTATAATTTGAGTCTATATTATTAAAATCTACTAGCTATTAAAATTTGTTACCTAGTAAGGATCTTTTAAAGCATCAGGTAATTAATTATTTAACTTTTTCCTGTAATACCAATAATACAACTTTTGTTTTGTTTTGTTTAATTAATTTTCTTTACATTGTTTGTAGGGTCTGGTAGGCCATGGTACAAGACATGGTTTAAAAGTTGTTCCAAAGCTCTTCAGGCCCCAGGAGAGCAGACTGAGATCAATAAGCATCACTGCAATTGATTTCTTCCCTTTTGGAAAGCCACTATTTTTGGTATGAAAACATTTTAATAGAAGTTTCATTTTTTAATTACTTGCTGAGGGTGTATTTCTAATTTGATGTATATAACTAGATGTGATAGTTGATTTACTTCACTAATTCAAATCTGCCATGAAGGGTGACCAAAAAAATCAGAGAAAAATAGGATCATTTAGGTTGGAAAAGACCCCCAAGATCATCAAGTCCAGCCCTTAACCCATCACTGCCATGTCCACCAGTAAGCAATGTACACCTAAACACCACTTTTTATATCTTGCTTTGTTTTGTTCCATAAGGTATTTTCTTTTTATCTGTGGTGTAGGTTGGCTGTTCAGATGGAAGTATTAGATTACACCAGATGACATCAGAGTACCCTCTCATGCAGTGGAATGACAGCACAAGGGGCCAGCCAATTATTGCCTTGCAGTGGGCTTTGACAAGACCTGCTGTGTTCTTTGCCCTGGATGCATCATCCAATATTTACATTTGGGATCTTCTGGAAAATGATTTGTTGCCTGTGGCAAAACAGACTATCCCATCAGAGAAGTAAGTGCTCTCTTTTTAACAAAATATTAATATTGTTGCATGGGGTTTTTTGCTTGACTTTAAATGGTCATTAGAATTTGCTTTTTTAACTCTATTTGGTGAACTACCGAAGGTGTGTAAACAAACTAGAGTGAGTTAAATTTTGACTGTCTTCCCTAGGCTGAAGTTGGCCTTTCTGAATATCCCTCTAACTAGAAGTTTTCCTTGTATCCTGGTAAACTGTAGCAAAACACTGCTAGTTTTTGGAGAAAATATTACCATTTTTAAATTTATTACACTGTACTGGAAAATGCCATCAAACATTGTTCATCTTTACAAGCTTGAAATAATTTACAGACATGATGAGAAATTGATGATGAAATGCATGGGGGAAGAATTGCATGTTATATTTACATTAAATGATTGCAACTGATGAAAAGCTAAATAACATGCTGAGACTTGAGCAGAAAAGAGGAATAATTTAGTTGACTGTAAGCAACCTGATGCAAACATGTTTGAAAGCATCAATTTCTATTTATTTTGCTTCAATTAAAAAACACTCCCCTGTTATTTTGATTTCAGGGTTGCAACTATGACTCTGCTGGGAGAGCCAGAAAAAGCAAATGGATTATTAGGCATGGTGCTGGCCAAGGAATCTGGACAGATAGACATTCAGTATGTAAAGAAGAAGTGGGCATTACCTCAGCCTGAGGAATCTGACAAACTGTATTCTATTTTATTGCATTCTTTTTAGAAACAGAGTTGTACAATTTATTGCAAAATATTCTAGTTTATTTTGTTCTTCAATTAAAAAAATTTTAATGTAATTTGTATATAATCTGTATATATTTTAAAGACTATCAATACAATATTTCAACTGAAATAATATATTTTATAAAAATGACAGAATCAAATTTACCATTATTGTACTCAAAAACATGATGGCTGTGTTTCATTATTGAAAGTATTCTAGATGTACATATATTTTTAAAAAATAGCAAAAATGCATTCCTATAAATTGCACTGCTGGTTCTTGTTTCACTCTGAAAGGAATCACAGCAATTCTTTGGCAAACATAAAGCTGTGTTTCTGTAAAACCTGAATGTGAGGAGATTTCCACTTCTGAGCCTCTTAAACATTAATGCTTGGTAAAACTTTCTTGTGTCAACCTAAAGACCATATGCAAACATATCAAAATACAAATTACATCACACATGTCTACCTTCTGATTTTGACCCTGAAACTGTGCAAAAGGAATGCCTGACTAACTCAGGTTCTGAGATGTACACACCCTGTTTGGATCAAACTGTGTGAACAATATGCCTGGGAGATTTACTGAAATTCTAAATCCACTGGGATTTCTGATGTAAAACAGAAAATACTTACCTGTTTAATTCTGCGAATCATTTCCAAAGCTCTTGTAGTGAGGAAGAGGATAGCTGTCTATAATGCAATACTGATTTTTGTACACTATTGGTAAGGGTTGGATCAAGATGAAGCACTGAAAATGTATTTTATAACTTAAGAAAACCTGACTTAAAGAACATGAGTAAAACCTTTATTAAACAAGCTCAGATTTGGTGACAAAAAAGGACAATTGACAGACAATGTATGCAGTATTTAGTGAACAGATATATTTAAGGTGTGTACCTTCTCTTTCTAAAATAGATTGAAATATTTCTAAGTTTAAATCAATTAATTGCAAACATTTTTCTATGTAAATTTTTACTGAAGTTGAGAAAACTCAAAGTGGCCACATGATGGTGCCAAGTCACAGCAGTAAAAAATGAGTTCCTTACGAAAAAAACATCCACCACTTCAGCAGTGAGCCTGTTGTTGAGCGTTGCACAAATCCAGAGAGCCCAAAGAACTGCTGGAGATATTAGTATTTCAGAGACCCCTTTTGGAAAATCCTATTTCTTTGATTAACCATGGACTTTCTTTTTAATGTCCATAAACACAAGTGACCCTTCTTATCTTCATTGCTGGCAGCAATATACATGATAAGTTAAATAAGTATAACTTCAGTAATCCAGATAAAGGAAGGGCAGGTAGTTTTTCCAGTAAGGTATCAGAGCATCTCTACTGACACCCATCCTAAAACAAATCAAACCCAAATCTCTCACTCTTTCCATCCCAAAGTCAGAGACACACACTCCTTTCTCCCAGATCAGTCTTCTGAAAGAATTCCAATATAATTGCATCATTTTCAGGACTTCCTGTCCTGAATTTTCTTTAGTGTATCCAATTATGTACATGCAACCTGTAAGCAAAGGTTGGGATTTTTCTGCCTTGTGCTGTGTGCAGTTGTAGTGGGCTTTTTCAATATGCAGAAAGGGAAAAATACTATCAGGCTTTGCACAGAAGTACCTGTCACTGCTTTTGAGCAGCTGTTGTTAGGTATGCTTGAATTCAAACGTCCAAATATTTTATTATCATATGCTTGTGCTGCCTGGAGAGTCAGTTCCTGCATGGGGACTATGCTTCTTGCCTAAAGGATTTTCCCCTCTTGAACTGGAAACTAATTGTTTCAAACAAAACATTTAATTTTCCATCAGCTTCTTCTAATGATTGTCAAGTTATATAAGTTATTGGATTTTATTCGTAAGAAGGCAACATGATTAATTGGAAACAAGACTCTTATGAAAGAAAAAAAGTTCACTGTATTTTCATATTGATCTGATTTTTACTGGTACCTCTGGTATGAGTTCACATGCACACACATTCTGTTGAATGATCTTTATGTAGGATATAAGCATTGCTATCATGAAACATTCCAACGAGATCCAGTAAACATGTTTTTTCCCACCTGTAAGTAATTTTGGAATACATATTCGTAACAGTATGAACTGTAGTTGAAATTAACTGATCCACATAATAGAGACCGTTCAAATGATATAAAAGTTCACCTATATTAGTAACTTATATAAAATATGATTACTTGCTCTTAAACCAACAAATCCTGGCAGCAAGGCTGATAAATTTTAAATTTGCAAAAGTCCAGAAAGTTTTGGATAAACTTCTGCTTTTATTTTCCACTTTATGAACATACTTTGAAAGCCTTTTCTGTTTGGAACATAAATATTAATACTGTTTTCATTGAATTCTGTCATCTCACAGATGGGAAAATCAAGTAGCTGAATAGTAAGTTAACCAAGGAACAGAATTCTTGAATCAGATGGCTGATTTCTTACAACTGTTTAGAAATGCTTCTATTAACCTGTCAGCCTATATTTGCAGCAGAGCTTGGGAGAACAGGAATAGAGTGACTCTTCTTTAGTCCCAGAACATTTCTTTGTACTTGTACTGAAGGTGACCATCCTATCCAATGCAATTTTGCCTTAATTAAGTATAGCTGTCATTTAATTAAGTCATATTGAAGGATATGGGTGCTTTGTAGCCTCCAAAGAAAGGGAATATTCTGCAATCTGGAATATTTTTACCAGAATACATTTAAATGTAAAAATAGAAGCTTTCTTCTGAGGAGCTGGAAAGTCCATCTAGGTCTCCTCTAGGTGTAGAAATTGGCAGGACTAAAGCAAATACTGAAGTGTCATTAAATTGCAGACAGAGACTGTTGGAATAGGCCCATGTAGAATTCACTTAGGATGTAACCACAGTGTGGCCATCAGTCACGAAATGCAAACCAGGAAAAGTTGTGAAGATACCAGGACAGGGAAGTGGCTAATGAGCCATATTTTCATTATTAGCTTCTATTATATTCTATTTACAGACAATTGCTTGTTTGTCTGTGTTTCTGTGCCTCCTCAGCTGAGAGGAGGGAGGCAGACAAGAGTCAAATTGTTTGATAGCATTGGTGGGCTTGATTTTGAGCACAAGGAAATCTGTGCTTTTTTCTTCATATTGGTTACTGACATTGTGTCAAACAGACTCAAAAGCACTAACATTTGCACATAGTTAGAAAAATCTGTATTTTTCATGGATGTAGCTTAAGCTTTTTAACACTGTGCCACTAAACTGATGGAATTTCAGCTCCAAATAATTTATATCCTATTATAAATTAAAGCAGCCTAAGGGCTCTGCGCTTCCCAATTGAAAATTGCAATGATACTCTATTAAAAGCAGGAGTAAAGCAATACAGAAATAGCTTGTACTACCCATTTACGACATGATTATTTTTTACCTTTGGTTGAACCCTTGCTTCCCTTGGATTCATTAAATTTTGTGATATATTTGCTGCCCTTTTCTCCCGGATGTCAAGTGGGTTTTACTTTTAGGAGTCTGAAATATAACAGCTCCACTGGAAACTAATCCCATGCACAGGTCAGACAATCTGTTGTTGCTGAATTGGTTCAATGCAGTAAATAAAAAGCAGGTAGACTATATTATTAGTCTTTTTAGTCAGGTCTTGAAGTGCTGCAGTGTTCTTAAGAGGTCTTTCTTAGCCAAAAGCTCTGCTCCACCAGCTCATAATTTCACTGCTGTTCCTCTTTTATGATGTCTTGTGACCAGGCAAAACCATTCAACTCATCTACCCCACAACTGTTGCATATTGGTGATTTAATGACTTCCCTCTAACTCCGACTGCTATGTTTTCTCCCTCTGTTATAGAAAAAAGAGAGGCATAACACAGCAATTCATTAGGCACATATTTTAAAAGCCACATTTTTAATCTGCTTGGTACTTCTTGAGAGAGAGAAGATGGGAGAGCTGGGTAAAAAGAGTTGTTTAGGGAGATAGAGGAATTCTTCCAGAGGCTTAGAGAACAATCCATAAATAAAGAGTGAGACATTTGCTGTGATTTTTAAATAGCAGATTCAAACAATGAACCCCTACAGTGAGTTACATGAAGTTGTGCATTATTCTGACTGCACTCAGAACTCCAGATTTCTAATGCCATATTTTAAGGGCAAATAATTAAGAGAAAAATTTAATAAACTTTACTCATCTAGAATAACTTTTATCAATCATTTGGGAGTCAAGTTCTATTGCACTGTTGAAATAAGTGACTAAGAAAAGTCTTAGTCTCACTGAGCTTATATGAGGCAGGTAGAAAAGATTTTTTTTTTTTGATTGCTCCATTTATTTTCAGTGGTGATAGGATACTCTTAATGCCCATGCAGTTGAGTCAGAGGACAGGCTGATTATTACCAGAAAACTAGGATAAAGGAAAAAATGGATGTGAAACTGCCCTTGTAACCTTCACTTAGAAAATTAACAATTACTTAGGTTACTTTAGATATCCAGCTATTTTTCACTTTATGAGACAGTGACAAGGGGCCTCATTTAAAGATTAAGTCACCCAAAATGATGACATTCACATTCACTAGAGGGAAATTCCTTCATTGGTGCTGTGAAATGCAGGACATAGGTTAGTCACTAAATTACTGTAAATGCCCTAAATTCCCTGAGGCTTTTGCTTTATTTGCTCAATACTTAACATTTTGGCATTTCTGTAAGGTCGATTCATTAAGCAAATTCATTACTAATTATGTGGGTATTGCATGGGGTACAATCAAAAACTACCTATCCACAATCTTCAAAGGAATTCAGTGTAGTTTGCATTTGTTTAAGTTCTGATTTGCATTCTTTTCATATTTTACAGATAGGGATTTCACAATACACTGCTTTTCTTCATATCATTGCATCCATGTCTTTCAAAACAAAAAACTTCATTTCTTTAATGATATTAGTGATCTCTGAAGTTTAAGGTCTTTCTGAAAAATCTATTCATACGTGAAAATAGCCACATTCCCACAACAGGTTGATCTTACCCCACCCACAGGGGCCCACAGCAAATGCTGGGGGAAAAGGACAGAATAACAGGGGAAGCAAGAGGAACATGCAATGACACTTTTCTTCCAAGTATGGTGTGTCTTCCAAGCTTCTGGCAATCTGGAAGTCAATTCCTTGGTGGCAGAGGAATTTTCTGACTCAGATGATAGCAAATCACAGTGCTTAAGGGGAAGGGAGGAATTTTTTTCCCAGTGATTCATCCAATAGCTTTTAAAAACTATTTTTATTTTGTCCCCAAAATATTTTGTGGCAATATATTCCACCAAATAATTAGACTGTGTAAATAAATACTTCTGTTTCAAGCCTGCTGGCTGATCAGTTTGCTAACTACATCCTACATCTTTTATTATCTGAAAAGGAAAGTTTTAACCAGGAAATAAGTAGGAATATTGTTATTTCTCATAGTATCTCTATTTTTCTGATTTTAAAAAGTCTATTCTGATTTTCTCATAGAGAATCTTTTCCAAATGTTCACCTCTATGTTGAGGTGAGTTGCATTTAGAGCATGATTTAGTCTCAAATGTCTCACTTTCAGCTATGAATATGTTTTCTGTAGCAGTCATGCCTGGGAATACCAGTAAATTCCATCAGACCCTACACCAAAGACACTTGCTTAGATAAGGAAAGTAGAAGTGTGTTTAAATTAGCCTCAAGCTAATTATATCAATCAATGGAAGTTTTAAATATAAATGCTAATCGAATAATATAAACATATATATATTTATTTCTCTGTATCTACATCTTAGACACCTCTGCCCAAGCAGACCTAGAAAAGGAGAAATCAACCTATAATTAAAAAAAACAAATCTTGCTGTTGAATGATTTGTAATATCAGGTGGAGAGATCAAACAAGTCCCATTTACTTGAAACACTTTGAATCCTTCATCATGCTGTGATGCATGATCACACCATCTCCCATCATTTGCATTTATTAAAGGGAAAAAAAAAACAACCCACACTTGAAGTGCCTAGAAATTGGCTTTCAGAGTAACAAATGTATGAGCTGAGATCTAGTGGCAGAACTCAGAAGAAGGAGGTGGACCCCAAGCCTCAGATATCTGGGACATTTAGAAATACTGGATTATATTAAAAAAAAATGCACCCAGACAAGTACCCACCAGTCTTGAACTTGAATTGGTTTTATATTTTATTTATCAGTGTCTTTTTGTTGTCACTTCGTAATGAGAAATCTGATTGCTCTTCCAGTGTAGGTGAACCATTGCTGGGTGTGCTAATGGTGGCCCTAAATGAGAAGCCCACAAATGACAAACCCCAGGATCACACAAGGAATCTACGTGCCCCAGCAAGTGTCTAGGGTGTCCTTAGGCTAAGAAGGTTTGAGAAGGAGTCTCCTTGTGAATATAAAGCACTGCCCTGAGCTCCAGATAAGCCTTGAGCACTGACGTGTGCCTTAACAGCCCCAGGTTTTACTCTGTGCTTCTAAGTACTTCATTTGGGATGTACAGAAAAGGCTCACTGTTCCTGGAACACAAGCTCTCCAGTACTTTCCCACAACTTCATCCCATTCCACTTAGGTACATGCAAACTATCAGAGCAGCTTTTGGGTACAGAAGTCCATGTTTGGTGAGTTATTTTTAGTTATTCTATCTATTGAAATTCATCCAGAATCTAATCTACTGTACCAGCAATGTAAGACGTGTTGTGAGAAGAGGTTAAGCATTGCATTTCTGCTCAGCTTGTATTTCAGAGACTCATTAAATTCTGCTGAAGGTTTTGGGGGTTTTACAATATCCTTATTTATTTGTGCCTATTAAAAAATTCCAAAGTACCTGTAACTCCTTTATATGCTGCCTCTCCTGTCTTCCAAAATTAAGGCTCTTCTAAGAGCTTTGCTCTTGCTAACATCCAACCTAAGGTTATTCACATTCCATCAAAAAAAATGTATTTGATGTTAAGAACTTCCATATTTTGGTTAATATAGTTGTCACTTATTATTTTGTCAGTCTGTTGCATCCATTGCATTCAAGGCATAGTAATACCCAACCAACCATGTTAGTGGGCAAAATCCATCAGAAAGTTTGATGCCTGACTTAAAGACTATGGCTCATAAAACTCTGCTACTCTAAAAGAATTATCAGCTGCTGGAATAATTTCAAAGTAATCTTCTGTTCCAAATTAGAGTGCATCTTTGCAGCTTAATCAAGTAATTTAATTTACAGCTGCAGTTATTATTTATGGCTTATCATTCATATATTATAAGCAGTTTGCTGCAAACTACATTTGTAATGTTGATAGGTACATTAACATACATAATTTAAATCAATACATTTTTAAAACTAGAACATCCCTAATGGACAAGTTAACAATCACTGTGACGCCTTCAAAATGTTGTCTAAAGCACAGGGATTGTCTCACAAGCTGTTTGCATTAAAGCAGATCTATCAATTTGCAATAGTAGCAATAGCATTGCTTAACATTTTGTTTAAAAATGCCTCTAACACAGAATAAGATCATTTACAGCAGGAAGGAAAGAAAGGGGAAATATATTATCCAGGTTGCTTCAAGGATAGGCAGATATATCAAAATATAAAAAGTTGCCCACACAGAGTTTTACAATTCAGTGACGTGTTGACAGATACATAACTAAAATACTGCAGTGCTGGGTCATGCATAAGGACATAGTGGAATTGCTAGTCTTTGTCTTCCATCTGCCTGATAAACTTCTGACCATCATCTGAATAAAAGTCCTTATGTTTTCAATTCCTAACTGCAGTGACTGCCCAGCTGCTTTGCAAGGAGCTTCAGGGATGTCCCTCCCTGGATTTAATGCTTAAACACCATGGAACAGCTGCCTCAAAAGACTCATCTTTTGATGAGTCCCTGCTGATTGAATCTATTTTTCCAACCACCAAGTTGTGAAAATAATTAAGCACAGGTGTTTGAGCAATATGAATATGCTGCTGTAATGGTGTACACACCTGTGAAAAATAAGCATAAAATACCTACAAATAGGTAAAAAATAGGCATAAAATTTTCCCTTCCTCTAGTTCCGCAGGAATGCAAGGGCCAAGACAAGGTGGGCACTGACAGATCAGGCCTATGGGCTTGGCAGGATTCAGCTCTTTGTCTGTTTCCTCAGCATATCAGTATCCTGGAATGTATTATTATCTGGACAGCAGTTTTCTTTGTTCACACTCAAAGTTTTGCCTCCTTGTTTTGTCTTCATTCCACCTTCCTCTCCCTTGTTCACCCTCTTGCACCAGCACATTGTGTACCACCATCCCACCTGTCAGGCTGGTCCCAAACCTGTCAGTTATCTTTCCACAGCATCCTCCAACCATCCTCACAGTCAGTCTAAATGAGGCCAACAATCCTCTAAGATATAATCTGCCCTCTCTTTCCATACAGCTACAGTGACAAAAATCTATCCTCTCACCTTGGATCTTGCTTATTTCAGTTCCCATTACTTTGACATCAATGAAAATAAGTAGATGAATAAATTAAGTTGTCCAAAGAGATAAAAAGTGTTCCTGAGAATTTGGATGATGCAACATTTGTGAGGTAAATCAGAATTTGCCATTCTGATTTGCAAATGGCACATTGAAAATTTATGGTTTTTTCTCCTCAATGAAAAGCTGATGTTTCAGCCTGCTGCTGAGATCCATAACAGGTGTTCAGTGCTTTTCCATCATCAGCAAATCCAGAATTTTCCAAATATTACTGTGTTAGGGCTCTAAATACCTTTTTGCTTTTGCCCTCAGGTAGATATTTAACATTCAGGCATCCACCCAAGCTCACAAGCCTCTATCTGTGGAGTGAGAGATGTCTCTCCTCAGATCTGCTGATTTAACTGTGCCTCATGCCTGAAACTTTATCTCTGGTCAAGCAGTGGTGGCAGCCTTTTGCATCTGAGGCATGGAGCTAAGCTTGAGCATGACTTTAGCTGGAAGTTCAGAATATATCCTGTTCATTCTCTCCCAAATAATGCCCAGCAGCACTGAGTGAAGGCTGGCATGGGCTGCTGCTGTGCTGCAGGAAAGCTCCTGCTGGAATACTTCAGCCTCAGTTGGAAAGGGTAAGTGACAGGTATCTCCTGCAAAATGCTGGCTTCTGCCAGCTCAGTGCTGCAGCCTCAGGAGGTAAATATATTATGGATAGCACACAGATATCTTCAGGATTAAGGGCTGGTTCCATAAAAGAGCACAGATAAAATGTCCTGCCTATCACCTCTGAGTTTTTCTGTGTTTGCATTTTTTCCAATTATAAAATGCCAATAAAGGATCAAAAGCATTGGAATAGCTGTAAAAAAGGGCCACCATCCAATGGCTTATCAATAGTGCAGCTTCTCCTGGAACTTTGTCTTCTCAACTTGCATAGGAGAACCCACTGGTACTCCATTACCCATGCAGACATCCTTGGATGGTGGATCATGCCAGCTTTGGCTGCACATCTGGGCTGCTGCAAAGGATATGAGGTTTTGGGGGTCAGTGCCCTTTCCAGGAGAGGATAGAAATACTGTTGTACTAACTTTACCCCAATTCAATGGCCATCCTTTCTTGTGTATATCTGCAGGATTTTCAGGGACAAGAAACCATCACAGGGATTTAATTTTACATTCCTTGGTCAGTTTTGTTTGGACTGAGATGATGACTTCAACTTTCTATCTGCAAGAAACAGGAAAATCCATAATCAAAGAGAAAATACACAGTCTTGACCAGGAGATGGACACTTACTGGTAACTGAAGCAGTCAAAGAACATTGATGTGAACTGATGGAGATAAATATTCTGGTAAAAAACATAAGGAATAAGTTAAACTGGGGGAACATGAAATATATTAGGAAAACCTGAGTCCTGACAGGCACTAACTAAACTAAAAGCAAAACTGGCACATGGCTATGTGCTTGGATCCAATTAATTGCTTGACATATCAAGAGTCAAGAAATCTTAATCATCAACCCTTCATTAAAATAGTTTGTGCTTCTATGTCCCAGCTAATTAGGTTCTTGGAAAGCTGAATAGTTAGTATGCAGTATGGGGAAACCTGGAGTTGTGGGAAAAGTGCACACTATGGATGGAGGACAGCACCTCAGCTCAGCTACTGCTGTGTGAGAGACAGGGTCTGTGCCCAGTGAGGGCCAGAAGAAAAGAAGGGACCATGGAGGCAGCTTGGAGGGATCTGAGGAGCAGTTCCCAGGGTCAGGGTGAAGAGTTGTGCAGAGAAATGGACACCACCTATTCAATACACCTGGCTTGCTCTGCTTTTAACTTCAGCATTGCTAAAGAATGCTGTTAATCACTTATCTGCTCTCACAACACACCTGCCTTTAGCTCCTGGAGCCAGCACTGGTTTAGCCATCAGACAACACACAGGGAAGGAGCTGCATGAAGGAAAGCTCCCCTTGGATGGGCGTTTTCCTCCTCCCAGCCTCTGCAGGTGGAGCACAGGGGAAGAAGCAGCATATGCAGCTGCAGAGGGGCTACTTCATGGTCTGGTTTCATACATGTGGCTTCCTTCATCTGCAATCCCAGACAGGCAGGATTTGTGCTGCTTTTTTCTCTGACAGCTGCTGTTCCTTTGCAATGCCTACCAAGTAAACTGTGATTAAGAACCTTTAATTGCCAAAAATTGTGTCACTGTCATGAATAAGTAGAATAATGTGAAGCAATTAATCGTGCTGAAACCCACACTCCAAAATGTCTGAGGTAATTAAACGTGTTGTTATGATGAAATTACCTCAAAATATTTTCAATACCGTGCAAGCTGATCTTGAGGAGGAAGGAAGCTGGTTGACAGTACTCATTAATGTTTATTATGTGATTTTCAAATACTCGAGCATGGAGGTGTTTCAGGCAGGCAGAGGGGCCAGCATGATGCCTGCTGGCAGAAGAGCCATTCTCTAGGAATGGTGGATGCCAGCTCCCTGTGGTGCCTCCTGCAGTGACTTTGCTTGGATTATTGCCATCTCCTTCTGTTTCAGCAAGAGCACTGAGTGCAACTCTGGAGCAGCCACTGGCAACAGAGCCAGCAGAACATGTTTGCAATTCAATATTTGAGACAACCGTCTTTCATTTAATGACCTTGAGAATGAAAAAAAAGTGACAAATAGGAGAAAGATAGAAAAAAGCATTTTCCTTAAGTATGGGTAAGCAGAAGAGGTGGGCAGGTAAAAGCAGGTAGGAATTTCAAAAGCATTTCAGTGAATTTTGTGCTTTTTTAAAGGTGCCACCAATACTTACAAGATCATGAGAGGTGTGCAGACCTGTCAAGTGTCCAAAAGCCACCTGACAGTGACATTTTCTACTGGACCTACACAACTCACTCTTTCTGTTTCTCTTCAAGTTTCACTTTCAAAGCTTTTAGTCCAACTTACTTTGACACATCAAATGCTGCTGTGTGATGTCTTGACTGCACCTGTCTCATGGTGAAAGCTGCCTGGCATTTGGAACAAGAAGTTTAGAGCTGCAAGTTTGCTAAGACGAATCACAGGGATTGTGTTGTCCACTGACATCAGCAAAGCACCAATGGTTGCAGTCACTTTGCCCCAAAGCTTAGTGGGGAGAAATCATACATCCTTCAGCCTTCTGCAAAGCCAAGTAGTGCTAAAATAAAAATAAAAAAAAAACATAAAAAAAAATTTAAAAACCCACAAAAAACAACAATAAAAAAACCCCCAACAAACAAACACAAAAAACCCAGCAAAACCAACCAACCAACCAACCAAAAAACCCCAAAAAACCAAACCAAACCAAACCAAACCAAACCAAACCAAACAAAACAAACCGAAAAAAAAAACCCACCAAAAAAAGTAAACCCCAAAGAAACAACAATGAAACAAACAACTCAGTAACTGATTTCTCGTGTCACTTAGGAGAATTCTGAGACTTGCTCTCCTTTACCCACATCATCCCTGCACCAGGCTTTTGTACTCACATGTCAAAGACTGAGGGGTACAGGGCTTTCCTCTGAGCATCATAACCAGAGGGGAGAGATTGCATGCCGAGGTGAACCAAATCCCAGAGAATGGTGCTTGTTATATGGGCTGTGCCTGAAGATATCACTATAAATAAAGGGGAAAAATGCTTGCAAAATCGGTAATAATCTTAAATAAACCATAATATTCTAAAATATACACCTGGAGCAGATCCACTGTCAGGTGGAACAAAGCAAAAAGACTTTTACAGCAGATAAATGCTGATCCTATTAAGCCAAGCAAGGAAGGAAGGAGGTATCTTCAGCATCTCTTTTAAGATAGGATAAACTGTTCCCTCATGTCCCCACGATGACTATCAAAAGTTCTCATGCCTTCTTGTCTCAAATGGGTGATGTCAGAGTGTCTCCTCGAAAGGCTGGGTTGCATCTGTGAAAATCTAATAAGTATGTGCAACATTTTAAAAATAAATTATATTTGTTTCATTTTTCAATACCCTCGTGGAAACCAAAATGCCAAGATGATACAAAGAAGAATGAGGATGTGTCCTTAAATTGACAAAATACTACTTAACATTTTCAGAGAGGCTGTAAAATGGATCTGATAAGAATCTCATTAGGTGAGCATCAGCATAATGGGAGAAACTACAGGAAAGACTTTTTGTCCCGTTTTCGTACGAACGCAACAAAACAGGTGGTGGTCAAAAGTGTTGGCAAGACCTCTGAAATGCTTAAGTACAATTCAAAGTAAATTCCAGATATTTCCATCAGCATCATGTGAGATTTTCAGCAGTGAGATTGTGATTTCGTTTGTCCCTCTGAAGCTTCTGCCCGCAGGACAGAGGGGTGTGAGAGGCAGGACCTGACCTGGTGACTGCTCAAGGGGAAGCAGCTCTGGAGCTGAGCACAGGAAAGGAGCTCACATGTAGACTGTGGTGGCTAAACTCTGCTCATCTGACTTCTCACCCAAATCCTTGTCAGCTAGGCTAATCATAGCTCCTAACTCAGGTCCATTGAAACTCAGGAATGTTTTTTCCTTTGGGGAAGTGGGGTTAAGTGGAGTGAGTAACCTCTGCTTGCACAAACACGATTTGCTGCCAGCGAGTGTGGCCTTTGTCTCTAGGAATAGAACTTGTTGATAGCCTGAAATCCTGAATGCAATTACTTTGCATGTCATCACCACCCCTCTTGGCCATGATAGTGCTGCACCCACCTATCACACAGGACTGCTGCATGATGCACTGCTGAGTGCTGAAACTATTCCCTCTGCAAAAATAACACACAGGTCAGGCCACTTGTTTTCACCTCATGGCTTTTCACCACTCTGCAGTACAAGTTGTAGTGAAGTATCATTTAAACGCCTTTTGACACTAGCTATTAAGAACACAGCATGGTTCCTCTGTTTCTTGCTGATGTTTGAACTTCTATGAATTGTCTTCCTCTCGCCCACAGACTCCCAGCAGCAGGGAACTGGCCTGGATGCTGTGTGCTCCTGTGACAGAGCAGAATAGCCCAAACACAATAGTTAAGTTCCAGAGCCCATCAGCTACCTTTGGAGACTGGTGATATGGTATGAGAAAGAAAAACTGGATAAGCTCAACACAAATTATTAAGGATGAACTCACTCAGGATGACTCAGGGAGTGAAGTTAAGCTGCCTTTGCTTTGTGTGGTTGCTCTCTGTACAGTTTGCATACAGATCATTTCAGGTGTTGGGGTTTTTTTGTGCTTGGTAATATCTGATCATTGTTGCAAGTTGAAATATAAACTAAATCCTGAATGTCTGTACATCAGTGTGTGTTTACACAATCAGTGCCTGGCTGGGATTGCTCCGTTCAACTCTTCAACTGCTTTTTGAAAGCGCAGTGCATTAGTGTACACAATAATTGGTTTGGGTAAAAGCAAGGAAGAACACATTTTTCTCTAGCTCCTTCTGAGTCCTCAGAGCCAAGTTAGCTCCCTTTGACATTAATTTAGGTTAGGATCACCAAGCCCTTGGTGAACTCAGGCTTTGTTGGCTGGTGAAATTCAGAATTCCCTTGAAAGCAAGTATGATCTGCAGTGCCTGGCTGAATCATTGCTTGGTGTCTACTAACAAAGAACCAAATCTTGACCAGATCTCTGTGTCTCTTCTAGGTGGCATTAAACCTTTTGTCTGCTCAAGAGAGAATAACTGCTCTTGTACATTGGTCACCACTCACACACATCCTACTAGCAGAATAGAAATCTCTGAATGATCCAACCTCCAGTTCCAGCTGCATTTCCCTGCCTGGAGCTATCTGACCTCTGTCAGAGAGGAGCCTGAATGTGAACCAGCTCATACTTTGCATGGACAGCGAGGAAGGCAGAGTCTTGGTGCAAAACTGGCTGTGCCTCACCATGACAGAACAGAACAACTTTCTCTGTATAATTTTGCACATGCTAAAGTCTGCTGATAAGCTTCCTCTCTTTATCTTACAGGTGGCAGTTTGTGTGGACTGTTCCAGGGAGAGACAATGCTGTCAAACTCTCACAGGTGGACCAGAGAGTTCAAAGCAAAGGAGCTCAGATAAAAAATTAGTCTAAGCATCTGCTTCTTGTTGAACGAGTATGACAAGATACAAATGCTGAGTACATGGACAGTCCTTGCATCAGAAAAAGTCACATTATGTGTGCAGGCAGCAAAGCAAATTTTGGCTTCTGGAGTTGATTGATTATTGAATTTGGTCCCAAAGGTGCTGGGACAAGTCAGGTGGTATAAGCTAACTCATTTCACTTTGCATTTAAGGTAAGTAAAAGGCAAGTGTTGGCTCAGCAGCTCTGTGGAGATGGATGGAGAGCCAAGCAGCAGTAGCTCAGTTTCTGATGGTTACAGAACATCCCAGAGGATAATGAAGGAAGGTCAAGCAGAGAAATATGAAACAGTTGGGTGTGCAAATCCAATGACTTTTCCTCCTATGGATTAAATTGTTTTTACAGCAAAGAGATGGGAAGGCTAGTTCAAATTTTGTTGTATAATTTTGCATATTCTCTGGAATTCACAGGTTTTGATTAAGAACCATGTGACCTCATAACTCATATGTGTCTTGCAATATCTTTCTCTAGGACTTTTTTTTTCCAGTATTTTCTAATTTAAAAGTGCAGTAACGACTTCTAAAATGAAAAATCCTTTCTACACAATTCTTTTGTGTTTGGCTATTTTAAAAATATCAGCAACATTTTCCTATTCACTTGGCTCAGTTTCTGCTCATCTTATTTTGTTCTACTATTGACGTATCTTCTGCAGGCCTGGATGGTTATTTTTAAATGCCTAACTGCTGTTTACAATTTTATCTTAACTTGCTATGTTTGATTTAATATATTTCTATTTAATAATTTCCATCATCAAGATGCTATTTATCCACTCTGACCTTTGCATATTTATTATAGCTAATTATAAAAATAGCATCTCCTACCTTGCAAATAGTCTGTACCTCAAATTATTAGAACAGAAATTAATAAATAGCGTATGGGAAACCCTTTGATATAACTCTAGTTAAATTATCTGCAGTAATAATAGTGGAGGTGAACTTTAAAAAGAGTTATTCAAGAGACTTATGCAGTGGCTATGAATGTATTAATACATGTGGACAGAGACACCCAGAGAGCTGCAAAATTACAGCTCAAGAATCTTTCCACTCAAGCCTGAATCCTTCTTGCTTCCCAGGCTGATAAGCTGATGTTAGCAGCAGACAGAAAGGAAATTTCCCAAGGTGATAAATGGTCAAAAAACAACTTAGAATCTGGTGAAAAACAGAGTGCTAGTCATAATAAAGATTAACACATGTTGTTTTTCCCATGGGATACATCCTGAGGCCTGGTCTCCTGGATGTTTATCCCAATTAGCCAATGAGCTACTGTCCTGTTCTAGTCTCTCGTAACATGCTTTAAATACAAGCTCTCCGCTCAATAAAGTTGGCCTTTTTTCCCTAAAAAGGTCCATGTGTGTTGTTGCTCTTTTTCCCTCTCTCTAGGACCAAAGCCACAAATACACATCACTAAGTAATGGAAAGTTAGAATGACTGAGGTTTACATCACTCCATGCGGACATACCAGTTTAGCCAGAAGTCAAGACCTCAAACAGAACATAAAAGAGCATAAAAGAAAGACAACAGAAAGTTTAAAAGTGAAAAGGAGTAAGTAAAATATGCCCAAGAATGCTGAAAGAAAACATTAGTCTTCTGAGCACCTCACAGCGTCTTGAGGAGCCTTAGAGAAGAGAAGAGAATAGGCTTTTAAAATATTCCTTTTTATACCATGCTGGGGAGGATGAAGGAAAGTTTGTAGGTACTTCCTGACTGGCTGAGTGAAACTGAAGGGAATACATGGCTTGTGATGCCAGATCCCTAGGAGAGTTTAAGAGAGTCAGAAAGTCAGTGAGGTGAATACCACAGTATTTCTTTAGTCTCAAAACCAGTTTGATCAAGCTGCAGATTTTGGAAATCCCACTTGTTTTCAAACTCTGAGACATCTAGAATTGGTAAGAAAGGAAAATGGTAGGTGAAAAGACTGCCAGGTAGAGACTTAAAGGCCAGTGCCATAACTAGCTCCAGGCAGCATGTTTTGTAATGAAGAGTGACCAAACAAATGTATATCCAGTGATGGAAACTGTCTTTGTCTCGGGTTGTGTCACCAGCTTGCACACGTAAGGAAGGCAGGTGTGTGGTGGTGACAGGTGTGTGGTGGTGACAGGGGTGTGGTGGTGTCACTCCTTCAGTGTTTGCTGTGTGTGGGGTGGGTGAGATCCAGGCTGGGCCATTTGGCAGGGCTGACTTTGCAGTGGAGAGCTGCAGGAATCCAGAGGGGATGAGAGAAGTGTATAAACCTGCACAGGGCTGCTGTGCCATTTTAATGAGCATTTTATGGGCCAGTAAGGGAATTAAGGAGTATCTCCAGGGACTTTTAGCTCCCACTGACTTTCTGAAGTTATTCCAAATGCAGCCACTGCTGATGAAGATTGGCAGCTTGGTTATATTCCTAACAAGGGCCTGAAGGTACGGTGCACAAGCCCACTATTCCTTATATCAAGCAATGAGAATAGTTCACAGCTGTCATGTCTGGTCAGATGAGCTTTTACAGCCGACAGACACTCAGATTATTCATTTAGTTTAAAGCAAGGTTGTGTTCCCACAGGTGAAAATGATGGAATTGTTGCAGACAGTTTGCAGTTAAATGTCCTTCATTCTGGAAGTCATACAACCCTGATGAGAGAGGAAAACCTTCATTCTGCTGAAGCTAGTGGAAAAAGCTCCCATCAAATTCAGTGGTGGTAGGGTTTCAGTTTGAACTTTCTGAGATAACCTGGCACAATTTAGAGAGTGGGTTTTCTGCCCTATAACGTGCCCGTTGCTGTCCCAGTTGTTGGCTGGGAAGTCACGAGAAGCCTTTTCAATGTAGGAAAATCAACTCCTCCTTCATGACTTTTCCATCAGCTCTAATTAGAGTAGTTAGATTAGAGTAAGTGCTATGGAGGTTCAGCATAGACAACATTTGCATGCCTTTATGTTGCTTAAAAAATGGCAAACTGATTTCTTGGTCACTCAGCAGCTGTGTAGACATTGAAGTTGTTACAGAGTGAAAGCTAGAAATCTCCTCTAGAAGATTTATTATGATTTATGTACCTTTCTAACTGCAGAGTGGACAGATTCCTTTTTGAGAGTCTCTGTTATAAATTCAGATAAATTGTGGAGAGGACCTTGGGAAAGGCCTGCTGATTCATTGTCCCATTCAGCATCTGTTAAAAGCAAAGCATGTTTAGCAGGTGTATGTCTAAGACATGCACACACAGTGTATAATCCCAGACATAAATCTTAATTTATGGGCATATTTACATGTTGGAGATTCTTTCATCTCCCTTGGTGATCTGCTGTAGGATTTATCAGTTCCTACAGCACACATGCCTTCCCAAACCAGATTCCTCTGACTGCAAATGAAGTTGATTCCATCTTGGTTTACATTAGTGTAAATTGAAAAATCTGGATTATCCTATTCTTTAATAATCTCTGCATGTATATGAAAATTATTTGCTGCAAAAATATTTTATTGCTGCAACACTTCTTTATTCTAGAATGAATAAAGACAAGTCTTACTTACTTTTTTTTTGAGAGGTTGAGGATTCTTAAAGTTTTTGGTTTTTTATTTCTTTCCTCTAGCGCTTCTCATTTTTCTAGAATATTAAATGAAATGTCCAGGCAAATTGCTGTACTATAGCAACAACACTGTGAAGTAAATTGAGCTGTTTAAAGGGAATGTAAATGTAGAATGATTTGCACTAAAAAATAAAATTATTTCAAAATGTCATTAACTATTTCTATCGCAATTCCCACTGAGCAAAGCAAATCTGTCATTGATTGACCCACTTCCAGTAATACAGCACCATTTAATATACTACTATTTAAAAGACAATTCAAAAAATATTTGTCCTTTTTCTCTGTTTTCTTACTGCTCCCATCCAGCGAGACACTTTCATGGCATCAGTTTGGGTGGTGCCATTTGGCTCCTGCAGGGGAAAAAAAGGACCAGTTTTTCTGTTATCCTGGCTACCATTTAATCCTGATTTATTTTGTACCCCAAGTCCTGACAGCATCTTTCAGGTTTTGTGGCCTTGCAAAGACAAATTGAAGTCCAACTTGTTTGCATTTTAAGACTTGCATTTCTTCCACTGAGTGATCAGGCTCATGTCCTGCCTAACTTCACTGGGTGGCAAGGGAGGGTTACACACACACAGCTGGGGCTGGAGTGACACCTGGTCTCACAGAGCCACGAGGAAAATCAAGTGCTTGTGTCCTCCCAAAGATTAATTGCTGTTGAAGATGAGAACAGAATCTCTCCAATTATTAGAGGTGTATCCTCCCTTTCTGTGCTGGCACTTATTCTATGCAGCTGCCTGAAAGAGAAAAAAAAACATTTAGCTTGAGATGAATGATAGTATGAAGGAAATTTTTATTTCCATTTAAGTATAAGAATTCTACTCTAGTGCTGAGACTTTGAAATATGCACAGGAGGCTTATATGCAGAAGGACAGAAGCCATCTCCAGCTGTGGAATTGACCAAAGTCATGAGATAGGAAGTGCTTGTTTTAAAGTGTGCGAGACACTGTCCTGGCTCGCAGCATAAATTATGCATCTTCCCCTTGCTGCAGGCCTGCACTCTGTGTCCATGGCTGAACACACAGTCCTTGGCCACAGTTCCTGGATAACAAAGGAAATGGAAGATTTTCTGCTAGGCAGAACAGTCATTTCTCACTGAGCCTTGTCCTTAGTGACATGGAGTGTGCTGTGGGGATGGAGGCAGCTACTTTGTTGAGAAAAGAGCACTCTAAAAGCAATCACTGCTGCACTTCTGACAGCCATCCCAAGAAATTATCACCTTGGTAGATAAAAGGGAAACAAAAGTCAAAACATTCAAGGATAACTCGGTGTCTGAGAAAAAAAATCTTTAATGCTTTCTCATTCCAAACATCACCATCTTATTGACATAATGGTCAAACTCACTCAGACCAGACTCTGCTACTCTTCCTCTCCCATAGAAATACACCATTGGTTAAGTGTGTATCCAGACCTGGTCTAAAGCCCAGTCCCCTTTAACATTTACAGTGTAGAAATTAGTACTTAATATTAATTGAAATGATAGTAAATGCTGCCCAGGGGAGCAATTTTTCACTGTATAACCTGCTGACTTGATAATTACTATGAAATACAGTTATAATGAGAAGGGACAGCAAAGGCATGGAGTGACTTCAGGGCACAGGAGAAGCCAACTCTGGCTGTCCTGACTGGCTGAGCTCTGTCTCTGTAGGGAAACCCTCAAAACCAAGAGAAGCAAACAAAAAGACAAAATGTGTCTGTCCTTGGCTCCTGGCTGCAGAGCTGTGTCCTCTGGAAAACTGCCCAGGAAGTGTAGCACATCTTCAGATGTCATGGGAGACACATGAGATGTATGTTACAGGCAAAAGCAAGCTGTAAAGTATAAGAAACAGAGAGCAGTCATGAACAAGGCACTGACTAGTTTAGTTTAAATCAGAGAATAGCCAAGCTATGGCAGTGATACAGATCATATTCCTATAAAACACAAACCTGTCTCTGACCATTGCAGAGCTGTCCCTTTATATTTCACTGTCACAGAAGTTACTAACTGCAAAAGACTGCTTGGCCCTCATAAAACTGTACTCAGTTTTTGAGTGCTTTATTTATGGGATAAGTGGTGTGATGACATTTTAAATGCTTTCTCTCTGAATGGGGATAATGATCTAATGATTATTTAAGTGATTTTCTCAAACAGTCCTGCACTGAGGAAACTGAAATATATGAAAAGTATTGCCATGTAAATGTCAGTGAAAGTAATTAAGCAGTGAGAAATTTAAGAAGGTATAATTTGTTTCATTTTCCTCTCTTCTGTGGAGATTTTAAAAATTAGCAGAACTAAAGTGTCTTGGGAAATATTATGTGATAATAATATGGCATGATATAAGGAAGGTTTTCCATCTCCATTGCAGTTGCCACATGGAATTTCTGTAAAAAATTCAGAATGAAGTAGAAATGAACTGTACACTGGATCCCTAAAGTAATTTAATGGCATACATTCACTTCTGAGTGTAAACTGCTATATCCATTAGAGCAGAGAATAGTTTATCAGGGGTCTACTCACTGGAAAGTTATTGGATATTTCAAAATAAAAAGAAATAGGCTGGTAAGAATATCGTCCAGTGATTGTATGAATTTCTGTTAATGCAAGATTTTTAATACAGATGAAGCTATATGTTTCAGAAATTGTTTAGCAAGATTTATCAGGAGAGGTCCTTCAGTTTTCACTCCACAAAAATGAGCTAATGGCATAGATTGGGCTGATCCTTGAGGACAGAAGTTGCAAGTCAGTTATTTTCATGAAGTCTTTTACAGAGGATCAGGGGTACCTTAATTCTCTGATCTTTTAAAAAAATCCCAGTCCAATTAAGATAAAAAGTGACAAGGCAGAAATCTGTAGAACAATAACAGATTTTCTAATAGATTTTCTAACACTCCTTCTGTGATTTTTTAGGCTTTTTTTTTTTTTAGGTGTGTATATCAGTGAGAAGTTCTCTTTCTTGTATATAAACACTAATGTAAATATCACAGTGCTGATCTATCTGTATCAGATTTATTTTTATATATGCCATGTTCTCTACTCAATGAATTCACTCATTAATTTTCTATGCAGTAGCTTGTATTTCATTAGATATTTTTCACTCCCACAGGCAGAAATAGCTCTGAAGAAACATTTATCACTGATTCCTGCAGAAAATATTGTTGAACTGTGAGCTGTGTAGTGTTTCCCTTTCTTCTGATTTCTTGACTTATTCTGCTTTTCATGTGAAAGTTATTTCTAAGACAGAATCTCCTGTGTGGCCTTTCATTGAATTACACCTGGTTATTATGGTAAATTCTTTTTCTGCCATTAATGAGGCTGCATTATTTTATTAATATTTCCATTACTTTATAGAGACTATCATGCATTTTTTTTTTTATCTTGAAGGAATTATAGCTTTACCATTTGTTTAAATAGATATTTTGCTAACAAAACAAAATAGTATTAAGAAACCATCTGTTGCATGTAGGTAGTGTTTTTCCATTGTTAAGGCAGTGTGCATTGTGATCCAGATAGATAAATCAAAGTAGAAAAGCATTCTGTATCAGCAGCTTAAAAGCTGAGATTTCTGTAGCTGATTATGGAAATTATATTTGATGTATTAATACTTTCTTCAGTGCACAGAAATCTGCATGATCTTAACAGAAAACAGACTTTATCCCATCACTAATGGGAATGCACTGCAACATCCTTGCTAACTGTGGGATTCCTGATTCAGGCAGGACATGAGTTACCTGTTGAATGTTCTGGGAAAAAGAGGTGCCAGGGATTGGAGTAATGCAGTTCAGAACTGCTGAGAAGGTATAGCTTCTCACCAGGAGATGTGACTTGCCTGGTAGGGACCAAACTCCATTTTTATTTTCAGGTCATTAACAAGTATAAAGCTTTCTACAGTTAAAAACCAACCAACTGAATAAACAACAGTGATTTTGAGAGCTGAGCACTTCCTAGCATCCCCGGAGTCAACAGAAGTTAAAAAGGTCTTCAGGAAGAAGGTCCCCACAAGAGGTTGCAATAAAAAGCATCTCCCCTGGCAAGTGTCTTACAGTTATGTCCCCAGTCCCCTATGTCCCATACATCCAATATAGGACTATTTTTACAAAATGGAGAAGAATTGTTTTAGCACTCCTCTCATCTGTAGCAAGCCTTGGTTCACTGGACAGCACCTTTTGGACCTGCCATGGCTCAGTCTGCAATTGCACGTGGGCAGAGAGTGATGTCTCAGTTCTCAGTTAGACCCAACGTGCAAAATTTTGTTCTGAACTTTGATCAACAGAAAACCCTTAGGAATATCTGCATCTTCAGAAAGGATCTGGTGCATAATGAGTTACTCAGGACTGGTCAGAAATGCTATGAGCCTCAGCAAAGAAACCAAATTATTCACTGCCTTATCTTGCTTCATAGCCTAGCCATGACTGTGGACATCCCATTCCTCCACTAAGGACATGTTTACCTCCTGCCCTTGGTGCAGTGGGAGTGTCCCTCACCCCACACTTCATTTGGACTGCCAAACAATCCTAAGGCCAAGAACAAAAGGTCTTCTTTGTGTTTGATTTTCTGTGAGAAGATTTTATTCAGTAGTTTCAAAACTCTACATATTTTAAAAACATTAGTTGGATTTATTGCCTGTAACTTCACGATCTTCCAGGAATTCTCTCTTTGAAGTGCTTTTCCAGAGAATATTACAACTATGTCTGTTCCTTTGTAAACTTACTGACACTACACTGCCTTTTCAGATAGATAACACGAGCAATTCCCAGGCTGCTAGAATTTAAACTTATCTCTTAAGCATGCACCAGAGCAGTATAGTGAATATATATCCCTGATGTCTTCCCATGCTTTGGAGACTCCAGAGCAAAAAGTTTCTAGGAAAGGAAGAATTCCTGCCAAACTTGTACCTGGTCTAAACCCTGTGACTTGTCCTATCCAACTTCAGATGTCGGTACTCGAGGACCTGGTGCTCCTGAGTGGAAAACTGGGGGATGGAGTTGGGGTTGGATATTATATACTCAGGGTTGGGGTTGTTCAGTCTGGAGAAAAGAAGCCTCTGGATTTTTTGGTTTTGGTTTTGTTTGTTTTTTTTTTTATTTTTTTTTTTTTTTCGGAGAAAAGAAGCCCTGTCCAACCTGGCCTTGAACACTTCCAGGGATGGGGCAGCTACAGCTTCTCTGGCCAGCCTGGGCCAGGGCCACACCACCTCACAGGGAAGAATTTCTTACTAATGTTTAATCTGTGGATATTATAAACTCAGAATTCCTTTGGCAATCTATAAAGCTCCATGAAGAAAAAGAGGTCCAGGGATTCCTCTACTCATAAGGATAACAGAAAGGCCATACTCCCAGACTCACAGTATTCCTGCCATTCCAACACTGGTGTCCATCTTATCACCACCATTTCTATATTTGTGCCTTGCGAAAAAAAATGAGAAAATTCTCTCGCAGAGAATGATAAAAGAAACATCTCCCTCTCACTACATTTTTTTTAAAAGCAGCTTTTCAGGAGGTGAATCACATCCCAGTCTCCAGTTCAGTTTAAAGGATAAGGGAGCATGGCTCTATCATCATGATTTCATGCTGAAGTACTGAGCTAACAACCTGGGTTCTTGCTCTAAAAGTTACCATCTTGGCATTTCATCTGCTTCTCCTCTGAGTGCCTGCTGGCTTTGTGTGTTTGGTCTGCCATTGCAGCAGTAATCACAGAACCTGATCTGATGGAAACAACTCATGAAAGGAAACCTGAAAGACACATTAACAGTAGGGTATTGAAATATCTTCTAGAGCTGAACACAGAATGGGCTGGGATGGAAGGGACCTTAGAAACCATCTCATTCCAACCCTCCTGCCAGGAACACCTTCCACTAGGCCAGGCTCGTCAAAATGTCATCCAGCCTGGCCTTGAGCACTTCCAGGGAGGGGGCAGCCACAGCTTCTCTGGGCAGCCTGGGCCAGGGCCTCACCACCCTCACAGGGAAGAATTTTTAACTAATATTTACTCTGAATCGACTCCCTTTCAATTTAAAAATATTGACTCTTGCCCTATCCTTCCATGCCCTTGTAAAAAGTCCTTCTCCAGCTGTCTCAAGTAACCCCTTCAGGTACTGTAAAGTGTTTTAAGGTCTCTCTAGAGGCTTCTTTTCTCCAGGCTGAATGACCCCAACTCTCTCAATGTGTGTCCATGGGAAGGCTGCTTCATCCCTTGTGCCCTGAAAGGTCACATTTCTTTTGATGGAGCCTGAGATATTTGAACATTGAGACTTAAGGTAAAACCACTCTTCTAATGAAGGAATAAATATTACTAAAGATATTTAAGAGTTTGATTGCAGAGGTTGTAGAAGATGCTTTTTGCACCTCAAGACAGATAGAATTTTGAAATATGCTAATAGTTTTGGAAACTACTAGGAATTCAATATTGACTTTTATCCCAAATGCCATAATCCCCAACACTGTTTAATATGGATTTGTTACTCATGTAGGTGCCCTTTGTGTTGCTCTTACTGATAGCACCACTGTTCCTACAAAATGTATTACATTTTGTTCTTTAATGATTAATCACTCCACTTCCCTATTAACAAAACAGCAAATGGGATGCTAGTTTCCTTCCTCCCTGCTGAGCAGATCATTTTGTGCAGTTTCCTCATAACAGACAGTAAAAGAGAAATAGAGACTGGTTCCTGTGAATTGCTGCTATGGATACAAGTATTTTCCCATTCTCAGGGTTCTGAGACTGCATGGAGTGCTTGTTAGCATATTAGCCAAAAGGCATTCAATACTGACCATAGCTGTATTATATAAAAGTCTACTGCCCATCTTATTTTGTTATAGTCTATTCTGTAGAAACAAATGTCAAAGGTTTCTTTTCCCTGTAAACTGTTAAACTTCAAAACTAAGACATACAAAGCTTTAGTGTTGATGTTAATAAGAGCTGACAGCCTCATAGGGCGCATAAAAAACACCAGAATTGACTAAAGAAGAATTTACCACACATATAAGCCTTTATCACCCATATACCACCCATTTAAAAATAACTCTTTAAACACAATTTGGAGGAAATTAACTTCTGTTATTGTTTGTACAGTGATCCTTATGCTAGTGCTGACATATTTGTAGGTCACAGCTATTTAGCTGAAGAACACCAAACAGCATATCTTGCCTAAAGACATCCATCTCTTTGATGTCAGAAAGCTCAAACATAAAAGCAGCAAGATAAACAGGCAAAAGAGATCAATTTAATTCAGCACTGGAAGGATATGGGTAGTACTTCTTAATAAGATTAAATAAATGAACACTTAAATGACTGCTCTGTGTGAAATGACTTGATTTGTTTCACATATCCACTCAGTGTTGTGTTCACAGAAAATCACACATGGAGGATAACAAAGGAAACAATTCTTGCATCTGTTATTTGGCTGTGGTAGAAATACAATACACAGTTACTGTGAGTGAAAGGTTACTGATGTCATTCTGTAAGTCTCTTTGATACTTCTTTCATTTTAGGCTCTATGTAGGTGATGTTTTAAAGAGCCACCATCACTGAGTCATGTAAATGACGCAAATTACTATTTGCATAAGTGAGCTGTGCTCTAGTACACACAAAAGTGTGAATTATAACTAAGATTTTTTCAGTTTGCATGAAAAAATTCCAGCTTGGGAGACATGTACACCAAATATTTGCACCCAGTGAACACTTCAGCCTGTTCTTGAGTGTTACTTTTAGTGCCAAGCCACAAGCTCAAATAGTCGGAAGATAAAACCAACAGAAAGTAACATTTTAACAGTATATAATATTATTTTCAGGACCTCTAATAATTAACTATATGAAGTGTTGTATGCCCTCTCTTTACTCTGTTGAGTTGTGTAGCTTTTATAAAACAAAATGTCAGGACCTTTTCAAGTTCTTGCTAGTTAAGATAGTGTTTGTTGTAAGGAAGTAGACCACTGCAGTCTGGGACTTGATCCAGAGTATATTTAAATCTCTTGAAAAAATCAGGTGATGACTGCTCATACTGTATCTTGGGCACATGCTTCATGTTCATGGGATTCCTAATTAAATGTGTTTTCCCAGCAAAGCAAGCACATGAGTGATTTGCTTAGTCAAGGTCTGTGAAAAAAAAGAGATTATCCTGTCAGCACATAATGATAATTATTTTCTGCTGCTTGGCTTCCGAGGCACTTCCTTGTAACTTGAACTAATTCAATATTAACTCACTGAATATACTAAACCATGGATATTGTGCCATGAAATTAACTTAAATATCTTTTTGGTAACCCAGCAGAAATTCAGCTGGTATTGCAAATATCTTTATCATCCTTCATTGATTTTCTCTGGTGTCCCTACAAATTGATGTCTTTTACTGGATTTTATTGCTGGGATGCATCAGTTTACATATGAGCTACTGAATGAGACATTAACAGTTCAAATATTCTACTTGTTTTCTTTGGGCAGCAAATGAAATTATTTCAAAAAATCAATTATGTTTTTTCTTCCCTTGATGTTTGATCTCACAATAATCTTCTTAATGCTGAGATATAAAATTATTATAAAACCAAACTTTGGTTTAAACTTATTGAACAAATTTTGAGGTTGTCCAAGAAGCAATTTAATTACCTGTTCTACAAATTGCACACAGCGAACACAGCTGCAGACCACAAGACATTGCACAATTACAGGTTTAGTTTAAAAACTGTCAGAGCAGGCATACTTGGATTTATCTGAACAGATTTATTTACTTTGAAAATTTATGCCTTGACTTACTTCACTGATGTACTCAGCGGATGAGACATTTCATAGATTACTTTTGGAGTAACCATGTGCTAATATTTATAGATAAATGTCTGCTGAAAACATGTCCAAGTTGCATTTTGATGGAAACCTTCATGAAGCAGACCCACTCGTGGGAGCTGTTGCATGTGATTAATGGGCAACTGTGGATGGGCCTTGATCACTGTGAGGGGCTCTTAATGAAAGAGGCTACAAAAAAAATTATATAACAAGGAAATTTATTATCTGGCATTGTTCAAGAATAATCCTCACTAAATCCAGAAAAAAACAGTCTGTGATGGGTCTGAGAGCCAGACTGCAAGGCACTGACCCTCTGCCTGCAAACGGAGCCTGCGTGGGCAGATAGGAACAATCAGGGAAGATTCAAAGGCTTTATTGAAGGATTAGATACAAACTGGCCAAAAGGACCAAACAGACCCTGGGGGTACATCAGGCACAAAATCCCTGGCTGGTCCAAGGAGGAGATTCCTGCTCTGCTCTGCCCTGGTGTGACCTAACCTTGAGCACCGTGTGCAGGTTTGGGCAGCACAATAAAAGGAAAAGCTATTAGAAATTGTCCAAAGGAAGGACATGAAGATGGTGAGGGCCTTGAGAGAGAAACAAAAACTGGCTGAGGTCACAGCTCAGGCTGGAGGAGAGGGAATTGAGGGGAGACCTCACTGCAGTCACAGATTCCTGAGAGGGGAAGAGGAGGGGCAGGCTCTGATCTCTGCTCCGGGGTCACAGTGACAGAACCCGAGGGAATGGCCTGAAGTTGTGTCAGGGGAGGTTCAGGTTGGATATTAGAAAAAGGTTTTTTCTCCAGAGGGTGGCTGGGAACAGGAACAGGCTGCCCAGGGCAGTGGTCATAGCACCAGCCTAGCAGAGCTCAATGAGATTTTGGACAGAGCTCTCAGGCACAGGGTGTGACTCTTGGGGATGGTCTTGTGCAGGGCCAGGAGTTGGACACAACGATCCTTGGGTCCCTTCCAGCTCACAGCATTCTATGATCCCCTGATTCTAAGAGTGCCAGAGGAATTCCAGACCATTGCATTTTATTTAAGATATTAGTATAGCATTAAGATTTGTTTTGCAAATAACTGAACTGCTGCTAAACCCTGCAGAAATGAGAGAAATACCTCAGATAGTCAAGTGGCTAAAAGATATGAATTAAAACTGCAAATTTAAGGTTGATTTGAGGATTTTCATTACAAAGGTGAGGGTGGGAAAATCACAACCCTGCTCTATCAAAAGTAACAAATCAGTTATCACTGACATGAACCTGATGCCAGGCACTTCCATGGCAATAGTGTGGTATCTTCTTCTGAGAAATGTTTATCTGGGTGTCATGCTTCCTGTACTGGGAAATGCTCTAGAGAAAAGTAGCCCATTATCTCCATAAATGAAGGTTTTGCAAGAAATATTTATTGCAAAAGCACAAAAGCACAGAAGGAGAAATAAAATTTTTTGTGTCAGAGAATTTAAATACACTTGGGTGTATGATACTAAAATCTCTTAAAAATTGAATCATTGTAAGTGCAATGGCAAAATACACAACCAGTTAAACATCAGCAACAAATGACTGAAGTGTCCCAAAATAAAATAATGTAAATTTTTAAGCCAGTTATAGAAAGAGGGGGTATTAAAGCCTGTATTCCTCCCTCTCAATTATCCTGCAGAAAATGACCTTTCCATTATTGAAAGGTTTGTTTCTTCAAGTTCTGAAATTATGAAGTGTCATAACTGTACCTGAACTGCAATTATGAGAAAGCCCAAATCAGAATAGCTATAGAAGCGTGTGTTGGAAAGATCATCAAATCAGTCTTAGATATAAGGAAAAAACCAAATAGCAAGGAAAGAACCTGTAATATGGAAGTAAAAGTGAAGACAAAAACAGAATGGAAAAACTCACTGTTTTCATGATTAAGGCAGACTTTGGGAGGACTTGGCAAGATGGATACTGGCTAGTCAAAATAACAGTGATTAAAGAGGTATCTCCTGACCACCAGTGCTGGCTCTGGCAGGTCAGGGGCTTCAAAGGCAGCTGTGCCTCAAGAGACATCGGGACTGGGTAGAGAGGGGAAGCAGCCACAGACACTCATTTGCCACAGCATTTTTCAAACTGATAATGGCACTCAGTTAAACTGAGTTTGGGAAGCCTTGCTTTAGGCTCTCAGATGTTCCTAAGATAAGACATCATCTTATCTTTTTGCTTATTGTTAATAATTATGTATTTGCAAAGAGAAAAATAGTGGGATTTCTGTTGGGTTTAAAACATGTAGCAACCATTTACCATGTGTCTCTCTAGACAAGTCCTTCATTAGGTATTTTCATTAATTTGATTTAACTAAAAACAATTCTATGAGATTATTCTCCTGCTCATATTTTTCCATTTCTAAACTTTTCTGATAATCCATGATAAACTAATAAGCATGAATTGCTTTTAACTGAAATTCCTCTCATGGTCTCTTAAACATTTCTGATCATGATGAAAAGTGAAGAGACTAATGAAAAGGGATTATGGCTGGTATTTGAGAATTTTTATTTATATA